>JAADWY010000284.1:0-36685 GCA_023336355.1 Pythium dissotocum | reverse complement strand
GTCGCCTTGGCCGAGTGTTGTGATGGTCTTCGAAGCCCAGTACATTGAGCGCACGTACTGTCTCCACAGCGTCGCTTGTTCCATGTTATCCTTGAGCACCCACGAGCCTGGAATCGGTGTCTTGACGCAGTATTGTGACTTCAACCCGCACTCGATATTCGCGAGGAACATGTAGCCACACGCAGACAAGTGGCAGAGATACAAACCCAACCAAAAGAGGTAGAACGGCGTCGCGAGCGTGCTGAAAGAGAGCCACTGGGCCCACCGGAAGCGTCGACACTTGAGAAGTAGAACCGTATACGACGGTGCAAGCGAGTACCCAACGATGACAAGCTTGGCCATGCGAACGATGTGGAGCAGGTTGTAGTTGAAGATCGCAACGATGGCCTCGACTGGGAACGCACCAAGCACCAACGCGACCGTGGGGATACTATGCCGCCCAACTTCACTGGTCTGTGTGACAGAAGACAGCGCCTCGGTTGTCTTGACGGAGATCCCACCGGAAGTCACGCTGCCTCTCGTTGAGAACAGCGACTTGTGTGTCGGTCGGATGAAAACGGGGGCTTGTTTCGTGTCACCACCGTCGTCGCCGTGCTGCGTGTGGTGAGTGGTCGTCGTCTTCGCCGTGGCGCCGCTCTTTCCCGATGACACGCTCGCCATCACGGCGTTCTTGGACGCTGTTCTCCACGCGAACCATAGCCGCGTCACTTCGCCCAGAATATCACACACAGTGAACAGAGTGAGCGCCTCCGTCCACTCGTCTCGCTTGTTCGGGTGGTTCCACGGGTCGTAGAAGTATCCCATCCGCAACGGAGCACTGAGGAGCACGTACAGTGCGTCCAGGAACACCAGGATGTACCCAAGCGTCCTCCACGTCTCGCGCCACCACAATCTTCGTGCCTTGACCAGCGTCACGGCCTCGGGATCGTTCAGGTTCTGACTGCTAGCGCGATGCATATTCTTGAACTCGCGTGCGGCGGTCGCGATCATCTGTAGCGACGATCTTCGTGCCTCTCCAGGGTCCTGGACGTCCAAACGCGGCAGTCCGAAGGCCGTTTCCTCGACGACGGACTGGATCTGGGCCATTGAACCGGGCGCTGCCGCGTCTGCTGGAAGCTGGGAGACGGCGTCGACGGCGTGGATGTCCTCTTCAAACGCCAGCGCATTGTGAGGATCCAGTGAGTCGTCTACGAGCGCCTCCTCACGCGCCAACGCCATCGCCATCTCCTCCACACTCACGTGACGCTCCATTTTCCGGCTCTTTTTCGGCTTCCCAGAGCCCCCCAAAAGCGGTTCTTCCACGAGCTCGCCACTCGTACGGTCCTCTTCATCCTCATCTTCCTCGCCGTCGCCATCGTCGCCGTCTTCGCCGTCTTCGCTGCCTTCTCCTTCCGCTTCTATTACGGGGTCGTGCTGTGCGAGATCGACTCCCGTCAACCGCTGTATAGTGGCCGGTTCTTGGCCGTTTGCGTCCGGAGACGCCGCGATCGCATCCGCACGGACGTCACCTGCCGCGCCGTCATCTTCATCGTCGCTGCCGATGCTGCGGAGATGCATGGAGGACCCGTCTCGCCTGCCGCCGTCGGCCATGCGGTCGCCTTCCGTTGAGGCGGCGAGGTGAGCGAGTTGAAGTGAGTGGGGAAACGAAAAGGAAACTCCAACTGCGGACCAATTCACGCTGTAAATATTCAAAAGGTTCCAAAACAAGGTATATGTTTCGAAACAGTCGTCTCCAAACGCACCGTATAATGGGAATTCAGATCAAACCGTTGCCACAACCGACCATCTATTTCTCGGACAATTATTTTGAGGGCTCGCCTCGGACCGCGAAACCCACCGTAGGCTGCTGTTAGTATACATAGTCATACAACCCAGTTCCCTTTGTCACCTTCCACGCCGCTACTTTATGTTCGTGTGGATGTCTTCAGTGTTCCAGACGCGGCCTAATCACGAGTTTAGTGCACTGTCTTCGCCAGTTTGTCACCTCTTTACACCTTTTCAACCAATCACATTACGCCATGCAAACTTCCCATACGTTAGTAACCAGTTCGTAACTCTTACTTTACTGCCATCCCCGTTGAACGAAGAGATCCAATCCCAATCCGCCTCAATTCCAGAACCAGATCGTCAGCAAGTCGGACGGACGGAAGGACGCGTGGCATTCCCGTCTCCATCTCTGCGTGTGTGTAAATGGTTCTAGGCGCGTGCAAGTGGCTGGCGCTAGCGGCCGTGTGGTGTGCGCTCGCAGCCTCCCCCACGCTGGCCGTGGACCGCAGCAAGTTCCGCACCTGCGAGCAGACGCAGTTCTGTAACAAGCACCGCTTCGCGTCTCCGTCTCCATTCACGGTCGTCACGTCCAGCGTGAACGTCGCGACGCGTGGCGACGCCGTCGAGTTTGAACTCACAGACGGCGCGTCCTCGTCTCAGCTTCTCCAGGGCCGCCTGCAGTTCGTGCTGGACGCCGCGGTCTCGGCGCAACCAGCCGTGCGTCTCCACGTGGAGGAGAAGTGGACGAACCCTCAGGACCCGAAGAAGCGCTGGGAGAATGGCGATGTGCTGATGAAAGAGGCGCTTGTGTCGCGTGCGCTCAAGCAAGTGACGGCTGCAGAGGCTGGGCTCAGTGGTACTGTGGCTGGCGAGACGCTGCTGTTCAAGCAGGCCGACGTGGTGGTCGCACTGAGACTCGCGCCGTTTGGCGTGGACGTGTACTTGAACAAGGAGAAGGTGATCTCGACCAACGAAGACAAGCAGTTCCACTTTGAGGCGCGTGCGGATCGTGCCAGTGGCGAGACTGCGGCGGTCGAGGCCAAGACAGAGGACGCCGTGGACGTCCACGAAGGCAAGACCATCGTGGACTATGGTGAGGACGGTCTCGCGATCTACTCGGACGGCTCTGTGCAGAAGAAGACCGAGCCAGCGGCCGACACACCGGTGGCAATGACCGCGTCGGCGGACGAAGGCTGGGAGGAGTCGTTCGGCGGCCACACGGACAAGAAGAAGTTCGGCCCGAGCTCAGTGGGTCTCGATATCTCCTTCCACGGCAAGAACCGCGGACTGTACGGCATCCCAGAGCACGCGAGTGACTTCCTGCTCAAGAACACGATCGAGGCGACGGAGACGGGCGAGCGCAAGGCGACCACGGACCCGTACCGTCTGTACAACCTGGACGTGTTCGAGCACGACCTGGACGTGCCCATGGCGCTGTACGGCTCCATCCCCGTGCTGGTCGCGCCGGACGCGACGTCGACGGTCGGTGTGTTCTGGCACAACCCATCGGAGACGTTCGTGGATATCGAGACCAAGGCCGACGCCACGAAGAAGAGCCACTGGCTCAGCGAGTCAGGTGTCGTGGATCTGTTCTTCCTGGTCGGACCGACCTCGAAGGACTTCTTCTCGCAGTACACGCTGCTCACGGGCCGCGCGCAGATGCCGCCGATGTTTGCTGTGAGCTACCACCAGTGCCGTTGGAACTACAAGAACGAGGCCGACGTGGACCGCGTGGATGCCGGCTTTGACGAGCACTTGATCCCGTACGACGTGCTGTGGCTCGACATCGAGCACACCAACGGCAAGCGGTACTTCACGTGGGACGAGCACGCGTTCCCGACGCCACAGGAGATGCAGTCGCGCGTCGCACGCACAGGCCGCAAGATGGTGACCATCGTGGACCCTCACATCAAGGTGGACGCCGGCTACGCTGTCCACGACGAAGCCACGGCTAAGGGACTGTACATCAAGGACGAAGAGGGCAAGGACTTTAATGGCTGGTGCTGGCCAGGTAACTCGGCGTACGTGGACTTCACGTCGCTCAAGGCGCGACGCTGGTGGAGCAGCATGTTCCGCTACGAAAACTACGAAGGCAGCACCAAGGACCTGTTCACGTGGAACGACATGAACGAGCCGTCCGTGTTCAACGGCCCCGAGGTGTCGATGCGCAAGACGTGCACCAACTTGGACGGCGTCGAGCATCGCGAGTGGCACAACATGTACGGCATGTACATGCAGCAGGCCACGATGGAAGGCCAGCTCGTGCGTCAGCTTCCGGCCGCTATCGACGAGTCTCAGGCCCTGACCGTGCCCAGCTCGACGCAGCGTCCGTTCGTGCTTTCGCGTGCGTTCTTCGCCGGCTCGCAGCGATACGGGGCGGTCTGGACGGGCGACAACGCCGCCCAGTGGTCTCACCTCAAGTACGCGACCAAGATGCTGCTGTCCATGTCCGTGGCCGGTCTCACCTTCGTTGGCGCGGACGTCGGCGGCTTCTTCGGCAACCCAGACACGGAGCTGCTCACTCGTTGGTACCAAGCGGCGGCCTACCAGCCGTTCTTCCGAGGCCACGCGCACCACGACTCGGCCCGTCGTGAGCCGTGGCTCTTTGGCGAGCCGCACACGTCGCGCATCCGCAACGCCATCCGCTGGCGCTACGCGTTGCTGCCGTACGTCTACACGCTGTTCCACTCGTGTGCGTCGGCTGGCCAGCCCGTCATGCGTCCGCTGTGGATGCACTTCCCGCAGAACCCTGAGAGCTTCACCGAGGAGGACGAGTTCCTGCTGGGCGAGGACCTGCTCGTGAAGCCGATCACCGAGGCTGGCGTGACGCAGACCGACGTCTTCCTTCCAGGCTCGTCGGCCGACGTGTGGTACAACGTCTTCGACAACTATGCCAAGCTAGCCGGCGGACAGGTCCACGCCGGGCTCGCTGCGCCGCTCGAGTACTCACCTGTGTTCCAGCGTGGCGGCAGCGTCGTGCCGCGCAAGAACCGCGTGCGTCGCAGCTCGGCCCTCATGAAGAACGATCCACTGACGCTCGTGGTGGCGCTGGACACTCAGGGCCTCGCCAGCGGCGAGCTCTACGTGGACGACGAGCAGACCTTCGCGTTCGAGAAGGACCAGGCGTTCACGGCCGTGGCGTTCAGCGTCGACGCGCGCACGGGCATCCGCGCGAGCGTGGGCCACCGCAAGTTCACGTCGACAGCGTGGGTCGAGCGCATTGAGGTCGTGGGTCTGAACGGCAAGCTGCCGCAGCGCGTGACGCTCACGAGCACGGGCACGCCGCTGGAGACGCAGTACGACGCGACGCGCGACGCGCTGGTCATCCGCAAGCCCGCCGTGCTGGCCACGGACGCCTGGGAGATCAGCTTCACGTACTAAACCCCCCTGTCACCTGCGGTGAAGGCGAGTGCATGCGCATCAATACAGTCCGTACATACTGTACTCTTTTGCATGCGTTGCCTTTCTACCATCAATTAATCGATCTGATTGATGTTGATCTCGGCTTTCACCATCACTGGATTTTTTTTTTATTCGAGGGGACCAAAGTGAGAAGAAAAGAAAACGGTTTCGATCGTGATGTTCTCGCTCTCATTTTTTTTCTTCTCGTTTTCGCTTTAGTCGTCTAACCAACAAAACAAAAAGGCGGGAAAGGCAAAAAGGGGTCTTCTTCGACTTGTGGGTTCTCTCGTAGGAAGATGGAAAAATACACTCAACGGCACTCGGCGCGTGGACGCGTCTACAGCGCCGTCAGCACGACCATGGAGGCCGCGAGCGTCATGGCGGCACCCACCGCGAACGACGACGCCGTTGGCTTGGCCATGGCGGCGCTGGTCGAGTTGCTGCTGCTGCTGTTGCTGCTCGTGACGCCGCCTGTCGCGCCGTTCTTACCTCCGAGCTTGGATCCCGACGTGAGCTCCGAGTCCTTCTTGGTGGTCGGCGCCTTGGCCAGCGTTGGGAACTTGTACGACGCGTCGGTCTTGCAGTCGGCCGACGCCGACTTGCACGGAATACACACCTGCGAGAAGCTCGAGCGCTTGCAGCCGTTGCCCGTGTTACACGACGGCACGGTCTTGTAGCACGGCGGGTTCACCTTGGCGAGCTCCGCCGGGTCCGGGAGAGTCTTAAAGTTGGTCAGGTCCGAGGCCGTGATCTGCGTGGACGTGAAGTCCTTGGTCAGCAGCTGCTGGTAGATCTCGATCACCTTGTTGGCGCGCTCGCCGTTGGCCGTCGAGTTGGTAGGGTCCTTCCAGAAGTCCAGGCCCTTGTCCATCTTGCCCGTGGTGTCCGAGCCAGCGAACTCGACGTGGTCCGTGCTTGCCTGGCACCACGTCGTGAAGTTGCCGTACGCCTTACCTGAGTCGTCCTTGAGGCTCGTGATGCCCACAACATCATCAATCGGCACCCAGCCGAGGATATCGTAGGCGTACGTGCACGTCACACCATCGGGGGCCGTGCCAATGTCACACAGACCCTTGCGGCTCGAAGCACGGCAGGCGTTGTTGGCGTCGGCCTTCTCGCCCCAGATCTTGAGCGGACACGTGTGCGCGAACGAGAACCAGAACGTGTTCGGGTATGGCGCACGCACGTCGTCGTTCTTAAGACCACCGCCGACGAAGGGGCCGACGTTCGGGTTACCATCCACGCCGTTGAACATCAGACACTCAGGCGGGAAGGTCTCGCCAGTGAGTGGCGTGCAGCGGCCGTTGTCCATAGGGATCATCGGGCCGTACTCTGGCACGTTCCAGGTTTCAGAGAACTGCGCGATGGTCTCGTTGGTCTGTGCGATGAGGATCTCGTACAGCACGATGTAGTTCATGTCGTTCTTCCGCTTGCATCGGTCAAGAGCTGAGCGCGAGTTCTGGTTGATGCCTTCAGCCTGGACAAACATCAACGCGCCCTCCACGGACGCCGTGTTGACCGTGTCCATGGCGGACTGGTAGCCCTTGGCCAGGTCTCCGTTGCCGAACTTGGACACGAAGCGGCCCTTGACGAGTTCGGGCTTGTCGGACTGCACACGCGCCTGGACCACACGCACATACGGCATGTGGTACTCGTCTCCATACGCCTTCTGCTTGAGTCCATCAAGAGGTGAGGTCGAGGAAGAGGTGGACGAGGAGGTCGTGCTGGTCGAGGAGCCGCTGCCCGTGGAGGTGGTGGAGGACGGCGCCTTGGTGGTGGTGGCGGGCGCGGTCGACGCGGCGGAGGAGGAGCCGTCGGTGTTGCTGGGGGAGACGGTGGCAGGAGCGTCGTCGGCGGCGTACACGGCCGACGAGAACGCGGCCGCAGCGAAGAGAACGGTGGCGATCTTCATGCTGGAGGACTTGACAGAGGAGAGGAGGATGAAGGGGAGAAGTACTTTACCGGAGTGAACGCTGTGAAACGTGTCTTTCTTCGGTAAGGTGGATTGGCGAGTGGCAACGATGGAGGAGGGGTGGAAGGAAAAAAACGGAGGAGCAGGGGCGAAGAGGACGATGGAGGAAGAGGAGGGGAAGTGGCAGCAAATGGCGGGCCAGGGGACGACGCGACAGATGGTGCGCACTGTTGACGGCCCGACGACACAGACTGCGCGAGGTGGAAGGGTTCGGTGCACCCGACGGAAGAGAGTCAGCGTCGCAACGAGGGATTCCCTTAGAGAAGGAGTGTGGTGATCTTGAAAGCGGCGGATTGGACTGGACCCTCCGGTGCGCAGCAGTCTGGCTGTCCGTGCGATCATGGACAGCCCTACCCGCTTTGGTCCGCATGCCACAACATGGGCGAGAACATACCGGTCGAGGCAAGGCACACGACCGTGTCACAACCGCATGGGCGGTGGCGTTGCTCCAGCAGAGCAGATGCGGCAACGAGTCATCTCACCACGACAATGCGGAGAGAGGGTGGGTGGAAGACTGAACCTGCACTCAACAACGAAGCCCACGGGTTCAAAATGACAAAGAAAATCGACGCAAAAGAAGATAAATATGACCGTACGCCACAGTAGTTTGCGTTTAACCCTATTCAGAAAGAAGTGAGCAAAGACTTTTGGGGACCTAGAGGAAGTGTGCCATGGGATACCAGAACCATTTCGTTGAACGGGAGTGGAACAAACCAGCAAAACGCGGCAGCCGTCAAAAGGGATAGGGGTAGTAACTGCAAGATCGGCGATCCTGCCACAAGTCCAAAGTTTGGCTCCGAACTTCGCTTGCGCAGGATTAGCCAACCCAGCCGCATGGCACGCATTCGTCCTCCAGCCGTCCAATAGCATACAGTACCCATCGACACCTGAAAGCAATCTAGATGGAGCTCTCTTGAATTTCCGAGCATGGGAATTTGTCCATCGCTTTGAGTTCATTCATTTACCGCCCTGTATGCCCAAAAAATGCCATCCAGCATTTGGTTCCCTGCACGTTGTCCCAACGTTGTCCACTCGGCGCCCCGTCCCTGCATCCCACGCCAGCAGTGGCCCCAAACAACGTGGCGACATGATCGCAAAATTGTGCATTTGTGAGTCACAATTTGCAAACTTCCAACTCTTCCGAACTGTAGCAAAATCCAGTGATGGAGGAGAAGAGGGAGTTTGCACAGTTCACATCAGATCAGCCAGCGCCCGGCACACCACTGCCACCATCGCCCACCATGCCACTGTGCATTGATTGATGTAATCGTCCACCAGGAAGGCTCCACATGCAACCCACAGCATCAAACGCAAGATGATGAAGGAAGCGAGCATGCCGCCACCAATGCACTATATACCGTACTGTACTATTCGCCCAGCGCTGCACTGTCCTGATTCCTTCCTTCCCTTCACGCGTCAGCGACATGTGCGATTACTACCGAAGTGCGTTCGGTCCTTCAATGCCGTGCGGAAATGCCGTGCGTTGACCACTGGACTGGATGGAGACGCCGCAATTGTATGGTGGGCACACGACACGGCGGAGTCGTCTGCGGAGAGGGTTCAGCGTGCGACACGCGAGTGGCATCCTCGACGCGCTCATGAGTCATGCCCAACGGCTCCAGAATCACACTGTGAATGATTGATGTTCATGCCCAACGGCTCCAAAGGTGAATGATTGATGTTCACCACCGTGATTTGATGTTCACCACCGTGGTTGATTGATTAACGGTAGAAAGGCGACACCTCTTTTCAGACCCTCCTGGATGCCCTACTACTGCGACGTGAGACCGTGGTGATTGGCGAGACCGAGTTGAGCACCCACTCCTGGATATTGCGGCGTCGGTACTGCGGGAACGCGTCCAGCAGCGCCTCGTACTTGTCCAGCGTGAGCACGTACACGCTGCAGGCACACAGCGCTACGCACGTGGCCATGCGCGGCGTGCCGAACAGCAGCGATCGCTCGCCGAAGTAGTCGAATGGGCCTTTGACGAACTTGACGTCGGCCACCGCCGGCCCACGCACGCTGCCGCTGTTGAAGCTGCCGTTGGTTCCTGCTCCCCCTCCTGCTGCTGCTGCTCGCGTGGAGACCCCTGTAGTCGGACGGGTCGGTACTCCAGTCGTAGCTCCAGTCGCCGGTGCCGCGTCGGTCGCTGGCTTGGGGGCGACCTTGAGTTTGATCGAGTGCGTGAAGGGCGGCAGGTCGGTCTCTGTGGGCGTGGGCACGACCTTCTCGGTGGCGGCTGCTGTCGACGGCCGGGAGTCCGCCAACGCCGCAAACGCCGCGGCTTTCACGTCTCGGATCAGGCCTTTCGAACTTCTCAGCCTCGCCGACGCCGCGTTGCCTCCGTGGCGTTCTCTATCCCTGTCCTTGTCGTGTGGGTCTTGCGAAGGCTGGTGGTCGTCCTTGTGCTGCTTTTGAGTGGCGAGGTGCCTGGCCGTCGAGAGCCGATGCTGGTGCTTGCTTTCCGGACGGCGGATGGAAACGAGTCCGCTCTCGATGATGTACATGCTGCGGCCGCGGTCGCCACGCTGCAGGACCACGTCGTTGCGGACGTACAGCTCGTGCTGCAGCACGGCCAGCAGCGCGTGGGCGAACCGCGTCTCGCATGTGCTCAGTAGCTTGACGTGCTTGAGCAGGTTCGCGTGGACGTGCGTGGCGATCTCCTGCCGCATCGACACCGTCAGTCCTCGCAGCATCTCGTCCTCGTGCATCCCACGGCTTTCCTGCCACGAAAGCGCGAAAAACACTTGCATTTGCTTCCACATGCGTGCTGGAAACTGGTGAAACACCATGAGATGACCGACTTGCTGCACTTTCTCTTCGTAGTCGGCTTGCTGGCCGAATTCCATCTCAAAGTACTTGAAAAAGCCACCGGAAAGCATGCTGAACAATCCGACTGAGAACATGATGATCACGATCGTAGCCGCCGTCTCCAGTGCGTTCATGGGCAAAATGTCGCCGTAGCACACGGTCGTGACGGCGCCGATGCTGAAGTGGAACGACCGCAAATACTTGGTCCGCACGGGCACTTCAGACACGTCCTTGAGCGTCGTGCAGCTATCGTCAAACACTAGCATCCCGGGTGTCGTGAGCCACGACGGCATGTTGTCGCTGTGCAGCAAGTACGACGCCCCGAAGAACAGACACGCGATCCAGTGCGTGCCCATTCCAAAATCCAGCGCGAGTCGTACAAAGTAGGCGACGCTGGGCCGAAGCCACGCGACTTTGAGCTCGTACAGCAAGAACCGCTGGACGCGGTCACTCAGCGGATGCAAGTGTACAACCGCTCGCAGTGTGCGGTTGCCTCGCGCGAACGCGAGCGCACGCCACACGGGCAGTGATCCTGGCGGTGTGAAAAAGCCAGGCGAAAAGACCTGGCGGCCTGGAAACGCATACATGGCCCCGAGCGCGAGCAGCTCCAAAGGAAACAGCGAGATCAGGTCGGCTAGGTAGGACCCGTCGTGCCAGTAGTGCTCTGCGATGCGGCTTCGGTCGGACACGCGCTCGCCGTCCTGGATGAACTCGAAGTGGTGGCAACGAAGCACAAAGTCGAGCATGCATGTGAGATCCATGGTGACGTACTCAAACACAAACGTCCCGACGACAAGCGAATAGAACCGCGGGTCGTCCATGTGGTCGTGTAGGAAGCACGCTCGAAACGGCACGACGACGGCGTAGTACAGTGTCACGACAAGCATGATCGCGTCCCACGTCTGTCGGAACCGTGAGCCTTCACGGAACATGTCGGGTCCTAGCGGTTGCGGTACCCAGATCTCGTGAGGTACGCGACCGGTGACGCTGACGACTCCAGGAGTGACCTTGGCGCTATGCCGTCGGCTGCGACGCCCCGACGACGGACGGCTATTCGGTCGAGCACTCTTTGTGATCTCCTTGACGAAGGACGTCAACGTGAACGAACCGGAGGCGTCGAGACTCGATGGAACCCGTAGGGACTCGCGAGCATCGTCTTCGTCATCCTCCTCGTCGTCATCGGTGTTGAAGTCCATCACGCCACTGCTTCGTCGTCCGTGGAGGCTTTCAAACTTGCTGCTGCTCACGATCTCGCTTTCAAACGCGTCGAATCCCAAGAGCTCCGCTCGAAGGTCACGATCTGAGCCACTCAGCGAGTATCGTCGTGGTGCTGTGCTACTGTGGAGCCGTTCGCGTTGCTCGTCCAGCTTCGCTACAATGCTCGGTCGCGCATGAAGAGAAGCGCGTCGGTACCGTTTCGTTGGTGGTGTTTCCAGGTCTTTCAGGTCATTTTCCACGCGTACGAGGCCAACACTAGCCATTCGAATGGCTGCCAGGCGCTTCCCGTGGCGCCTCCAGACAAGCTCTGTCATGGCCGATAACCTCGGTAGCAAGCCACTTCTGTATCTCGACGGCCGTCGAATGAGCTGGCGTTCTGACGGCAGCGTCGCGAGCGACGGAGGTTTCGATGCGCCTGTAGTCAACGGTCTCACGCGGTTCTGGTCGCGCAGGCTGATCGCTTCCGCAAACGCTGTCAGCGAAGACTTGCGTCGCGGGCAGTCAGCAGTCGACGCCGTGTGAGGTCTTGCATCCGCTGCGGTTGGAGGTCCGGCGACGTCAGCAGTGGCGTGGTCGATAGCGGAGCTGAGAGAAGACTGTCGCTGAACAGTGGCGGGCTGTGGTTGTGGTTGTGGCTGCGCTAGCGACATCCAACTCCGGCGCTTGAAACTAGCGTCCAAGTTCTTGAACGAACCTTGGGAAGAGAGCTTTGTAGATCCTTCCAAAGTGAGCGCGTGGATCGTTTTGGCCGTCGGGGCTGCCGCTGGTGTGTTGGTGGTGGCAGGCGCCGGTTGCTGCGTAGCACTCAAGAACATCTCAGAAAACGACAGTCTCGGCTTGATCGCCACTACCAGCGGTAGTGCGGGTTGGCTCGATCGAAAGGGGCTTCGATTTGGAGACGGGGGCTTGCGAAGTGAAGTTCGCCTCCGCTGGGAGTAGCTGCGTGGCGGCTTGGCGTTGTCGTTCTTGATGAAGAAGTTCTTGGTGATGTTCAAATACGCACGCGCGTTATCACGGTATGTTGGTGCGACGACCTCCAAGATCTTGGATTCGACCTCTTGCCGCAGAGACATCGGCCACAGACGATTCCACTGCCGTCGGTCAAGCTGAAGCACTTGGCAACTGCGCACTGCACGCGTGGACGCGAGCCGCTTGGCGCCCGGAATGAAGAACGCGCACTGGCCAAAGAGCATGCCGCTCTCGATCGCTGCAAACACCACGTTGGCACGAGGCGAGAATACTTCGGCACAGCCCTGTTTCATCAGAAACAGAGTCGTGCCGACGCGTCCGCATTCGTAGATCACGTCGCCCGGCATGTAGATCTCCATGTACAGCACACTCGCCATCGCTTCGATCTGCGCTTTGGGTAATGCCGTGAACTCGGGGATAGGCATCAACAGCGGCGCGTACATCTCGTCGAAAAGCTGGACACGCAAGGGCTTGGGCAGGTCGCGAAAGATCTCGACAAGCCGCAGGGGGATGAGGCACTCGGACTTGAACGTCAGGCAGTGAGCCGCACGATGCCGAAGCGCAGTGGGCAGCTTACGCTGCTTGGCGTACTGATCAAAGTCTTCGACGCGCATGTTGTGCTGGTTGGCTTCTTTGTCGAGCGACATCATCAACACGTTGATACGTCCAATGACTTGGCCAATGAAGATCCACCCGAGGATACACGTTGACATCGAGTAGACGGTCTCCAGAAAGTTGCGGGCTACGATATCCCCAAAGCAGTCGACTGTGAACTGATTGAACCACAGAAATGAAAGGGAGTCAGTCATTGTCCTTCGGGCCGACAGCAAGTTGAGAGGGACTTACCGTAGAGAGACACCAGTAGAGCGAGCGCATGTAGTGGACGGCGGGGCTTTTCGGGGACTGTAGCATCACAATATCGACGCTGATCCAACTCACCTCGGCGATCCCCAGCTCCAGTTGCACCCGCCCGAGGAGGTAGTACAGGCTGCCAACGTAGTGGGCCGTCGAGAGAAAGAGAAGCACGAACCGGAAGAGATCGAAGACGCCCGAGAGCTTGGTGTTGTTCCGCCGCAAGAAGCGTTCCTGAATCAGCGTGTGGACGTCGTTGACCACGTCCATGAGCTGCGGACTTCGTAGTATTCGCGGCAGTCGGCACAGGTTCATGAGAAACGGGTCGCCGTGGTAAAACGTCGGCAGCATGCTCCAGCAATCCTGTTTGAACCACGTCGCGACGTATCGCTCACGGATTTTTCCCCTGCTGAGGATCTTCTGGCCGTGCTGGACGAAGCCGAGCGTGTTGTACTTGAGGACGATGTCCACGTACAGCACCGCATCACACAGATAGTCCACGATCGTAAGGATCACCATGGTTGTCGGCTTGGGCCGTGGCAGGAACGCGATTCGGAAGATCACGGCGTAGAAGTTGTACACGAGAATCGCGGCGACGATACGGTACCACCACCGTGCAAACGTCTCTTCCGGGTCGATCACGCGGAGAAGGACATCGCGTCGAGTACGGTTCGCCTGGGTTGTCAGCTTGGTACGGTCGACATAGAGCGACTGTGGGATGCCAAGTCGCCGTACGATCTTGTCTTTGTGCATGAAGTTGTTCTGCAACGCACGCAGCAGCACCGCATCACGCTCGGCTTTGGCATCCAGCAACGAGTAGATCTTTTTGAACTCTTCTGGGAACCGAGCGGCCGCATCGTACAAATCGCGACGTCGAATCACGGCAACTTGAACACTCGCTACGACGCGCACACCGAACTGGTAGGTTCTCGCAGAGCCCTGTGGAGCGAGACTCTCTTCACCGAAACAATCATGGCGTTCGAGAATAGAGATTGGAATCATATCACCGCCGAATGCTGAGAAACTGGGACGACGACGTAGCATCGGAAGCCGTAGATCGAGCAAAGAGATCTTCATCGCGCGGGAGAAGATTGCGCTGGTCCGTGGGAGGACCATCGATTCTCGTGCGGATGTCCGCGATCGCATACTTTCAACGATAGCACTTCGCTTCGTGATGGACCCGCGGCGAACGTCTTTTGGTAGCAAAGAGCTGAAATCCAGATCGTTCCATGTCGACTTTGCCACGCCAGCCTGGTCGCGAATGGGGAAGACGGTCTCACCACCAAGGCTGCTGTCTAGAGATGCCGTGCGACTGTCAGTCAGCGACTGCAGAGGAGGGAGCAAGAGCTCAGCTTCCCCGCTCTGCAGTACGAAGAACTCGGTCGCTGAGTGGCCTTGGCGAATGATCATGACGTCCTTCAAGAAGACCTCGCTTCTCACGAGCCGAGCGAGCTCACGAACGAACAGCGAAGGTGCTGTTATCGACCCGTTTTCTTGAGCAAAGAGATAGCAGCCTTCAAGGTCGCCTACATTCACGGCGTCCTGTACCTGGTGGCGAATCGACCGAGGCAAGTGCGCGAGGATCTCTTCGTCTTGCTGTGCACTGCCATTCATTTGCCACTTGGTGGCGTAGTACGAACGTAGCAAGGTCTTGGTGCGCTCGGAGACATTCGGTGCGTTCACCAGTGCGAGGTTGATCTCTTCCATGTGCTCTTGTTGGATCGTACCCTGGATGCCGAGTTGCGCGAGAATGCTGGACAGGATGCAGCCCGTGCAGTAGCAGATATTGGCGCCGATGAAAATCCACATACAGCCCACGACGCACTCTCGAGATGAGAACGACATGATCTCGCCGAAGCCGACAGTAGATTGAAGCACGACACTCCATTGAAGCGCACGCAAGAACGGCGCGTCGATGTTGTACGTGCTGCGATCGTACTGGTACCATGTGCAGTTGAGAAACATCGTCGCGTCCTGAAGGCACTCAAATGCAGTCATAGACGCTGGCTTCATGCCTCCAACGGGTAAGCCGCCTTGAAAAGTATCGAAGTCGCCGACCAGAAAGAACACGCACGCGGCAATGTGAGCTGACGCTGTGCAGAAGATGACGACGTAGACAAGCATACGCTTGCTCGGTGGCATCGCGTGGTCGATCATGAGCGAGCGAAGCACCGAATGCAAGTGCTGAAGCCGCAGCAGCCGGAAGACGCGAATGAACCGCGCCACGTAGACCACGCGACTGCTGAAGATTTGCTTGGGGATAACGTCCCAGATCAGAGGAATTGGTAGCTGCTGCAGCGCATCCATCCACACGTTCTCGTTCTCAAGATAATGGCGGAAAATCAGCGACTTGTCCTTCAAGATCCCGTAGCTTGCGTTCGAGCCGGTCGCATCCCCACTAGCACGGCCGCTCATGACATAGCGGTACAACACACGCGCTCGAAAGTACCAGTCGACGTAGAAGAAGATCTCCACGAGTAGAGAGACACCGAAGTTGAAGATCTGGAACTCGCGTGGAATAGCTCCGGCATTCGTAAAATGACGGGGATTCAGCAGCCCAAATCCCCGCTGGAACGCAATCTGGTACGGCACTTCGTACAGCAGGAGCAGTAGAAGCACACACTTGGCGTGCTTCCACTTCCTCTGGAACTGCGACTGCGGGAGACGCCATGCCTCTTGCTTCTTGCCTTCTCCAGTGCCTTTCAGATCCGCAGTCGACATCTTCCGTAGTAGTTTGTTTGCTGTTGCGTGACCGTGGGGCTCAAACTTGCGCACGCTGTGTCCACCATCTTTGGCAATCGAATGGCCTAGCTTCGAGAAATTCGACGTCATGATGCCAGCAAACTTGAGCTTGGAGAAATGGTTCTTGAGTGCCGCTCGAAAATCTGAATGGTGAAGCACCCAAACCTCACAGTGGGTCTCAGCAATCAAAGTGTACTCGGACTTTGACCACGGCAAGAACAGAGCTCGCTCGGCGTGCGCGTTGCCTGGTGTGAGTCGAGCGATTGGACTGCGGATCGAATCGACGACGTTGATCTCGCCTGTGGCCACCACGAACATCTCTTCAACGTCTCCGATCGCCGAGACGACTTGCTGCGGCGCGAAATAGTCCTTCTCCAGACTCGCCAAAATCGTTCGCAGAAAAGCACCCTCGCGGTTCTTGAACATTGCTAGACGCTGGAAGCTGCGGAACTTGACGTAGTTGAGGCACTGTGTGTGGTAGTGAGTTGGCAACGCCTGCAGCGTCAGCTCTTCTTCTACACCAAACCGCGTCTGCTGCATGTACTCGAAATACGTCTGCACACGCTTTGTGATAGCAGGAGGAAGATTCCTCGTCGCCAGAAACATCGTCGCTTGCTCAAGCCGCGTCGTGAGGTTGGTCTTCATATTCGCGTCTTTGCGGCTGAAGTAGAATGAGTACGCTGTCAAAATCACCGTGGCCCAGAGGCCGCTGATGAATTGGACAACGACTCGGTACGCCGTTTCAAACTCGGTCGCTGGTACGACATCTCCCTGGCCGAGCGTCGTGACGGTCTTGCTGCCCCAGTACAGTGAGCGCACGTACTTCCGCCACAACGTCCCGCGCTCGAGACGATCACGCTGCACCCACGTACCAGGTAACATGGGCGAGCTCCGGCACTGCGTGAAATCCAACCCACACTCCCAGTGTGCGATGAGCATGTACCCAGAGGCTGCTGTGTGGATCAGATACATACCCGCGACGATGAGGTACGCGATCGACGCGATGGTGCTGAACGATAGAGCTCGGATAATGGGGAAATGTCGATATCGTGCCAGCACCACGTCGGAGAATTGCCGTGGAGCGTTGCGAGCCGCCTGGATAAACCGCGTGAGGCCGATGAGGTGGAGAATATTGTAGTTCTTCACTGCCACGATGAAAATGAGCTCGAGCGGGAGGCAGTTGAGTAGGATAGCCAGTAGTGACCAAATCGCGTGCCGGTGTAGAGACTTGGAGCGGTGGCGCACGGGCATTGCATCAGCGGCGGAGACTCGATCGCTTCTCCCAGACATAGCGCTGATCTGCGACCGAAACGACATCGTATCACCATCTCCAATGAACGATGCGCGTAGTACACCGAAGAGCCTCGGCTTGTCGATGGGGCTGACACGGCGAAGACAGCAGCCGACGCAATAACGGATAATGCGTTGCACAAGCGGTCGTAGCTCTTGCCTGGAAAAGTACATGTGCAGGAGGACGCCCACGAGATCGAACGTTGTAAACACTGTGAGCGCTGGCGTCCACGTGAGTCGGCTGACGGCTTGATTCCACGGATCGTAGAAGAAGCCCAGCCGCAGCGGAACGCTAAACAAGGTGTACAGCGAGTATATAAAGTAGAGCGTGATGACGAATTGGGCGAAGTTCACCTTCCTGACGAGCGACGCCTTCGTGGCTAGTTTTTCCATGCGCTGCGTCAACGCAATCGCCAGATCCGATGATCGTCTCGAGATTTTCCTGCGCGCTCCACCGATATTCAGCGATGTCCTGCGAGACGCATTGCTGTTTCCTCCTCTCAATCGCACAGTCGCCAATCCAAAGCGTGCATTGTCCAGGATCTTCTGGTCGGTCATTCTCGTGGCTTGTGTATGGTGGTCATCGTCTTCATCCTCGGCAAACACGCCGCTGTGCGTGCTGATGCTGCCATCGTTCGTGTGGCGACTGCTTGCACGTTGTCGCTGTGGAGAGTCTTCGTCGCTGTTCGCGTTGGACTCACCCCACCCATGGCGCCGCGCTGGCATTTCTTCGCGCCGCGCTGGCATTTCTTCGCGACGCGCTTGCTGAAGCAGTCAAGACGTTAAGCTCCGCTTACTTGGCGTGGTAGGCGCGCCAGCACCTCCGCATTCGAAACCTACGCCCGCGCTGATGCATTCGTACGCACATTTCTTGAGCCGATCTATTTTCGATTCCCAGCAACGAAGCCGGCGGAGAGTTAGGAACTGGCGTCAACAAACAAAGCATTCTTAGAACCACAGTAGTTGACGCACTTGATCGAATCTTCAGAGAGCAGTTACCATATCGAACCAGCTTGGAGGAACAGTAAGTGGCCTGTGGGTCCGTTCTGCGAGGGGTTGTGGGGCCACGATTGCGCGTTCTGTATATGTGCACAGAATGGCAGTCAATCAATTGAGTCATCGCATCGGGGCGATCTTTTGGTCCAGTACATTACCTGACAAGCGTATCTCGCACGTACACCCGCTCATCGTTTTACGATTGGTTTCCTCGCTGGGGGTGGCACTGCACTGAACCACCGCGCGTGATCATCCACTCTCGGACGTTCTTTTCATGATACTCTGGCAACTCCTCAAGAATCACCTCGTACTTCTCGAGCGTGAGGATCAAAACACTGCAGGCGCAGCGTGCAACACACGTCGCCGTGCGCGGGATGTCGAAGATCAGCGACTTCTCGCCGACGAATTCGTACCGTCCTTTGATCACTTCAATCTGCTCGAGCGTCGACTTCTTCGTGGTTCGCACCGACACCAAGCCGCTCTCGATCACAGACAAGCTGCGTTCCGTATCACCCTCGGAGATGATCGTGTCATTCCTCACGAACAGCTCCTGCTGAAACGCTGTGATCATGACGAGCAACCGCATGTTCTTCACGAAATCTTCCATGACGAAGAACGCAAGATCTTGCTTCACTGAGGTCGTGAGCCCGCGGAGGAACTCGTCTTCGTTCATGCCTTTGCTCTCTGTCCAATGCACCGCAAAGTACAATTGCATCTGCTTCCACATGTGCGGATGGAAGCGATGGAACTGCATGTACTGCGCCACGTGCGCCACGCGTTGCTCATAATCCGCACGTCTTCCGAACTCCATCTCCAGCAGCTGGAAGAACCCGCCGGAAAGCATACCGAAGAGCACGATTGACATGATGATCACGAAAGTCGTCGCAAAAGTCTCGGGCGCGTTCAACGGTGCGATATCACCGTACGATACCGTAGTGATGGCACCCATGCTGAAGTGGTACGACCGCGAATACCTCGTGGCAACGGATGTAGAAGCCACGCACGCGACGTCTTCGCAGCCTGCAAAAGTGAGCGGTGGCTCACACCAAATCCCGTACAGTTGAGTGGTCGACTGCTGGGATTTGAACGTACTCGTGATGACGTCGCCGAGGGCGCGTGCGTAGAAGGAGACACGACGACGAACGTTGGCTCCACCACCGTTGAGGAGAAGCTCGTGAAGTGAGTTTGACCGCTGGCGCATCGGTACCACGGGAGTAACGAGCGATGTCGACCTCTTCCCTTTGTTCAAGAGGCGAGTATCCAGCGCGAACAATCCACTTGAAAGCCGGCGAGCGGATCCGTCTTCGCTTCCGTCTGTCTTGGTATCATCAATCATCTCGCGAAGATCTCGCATCTCGATGAACTTCGTGAGGATGTCGCTCTTGTTCATCTGAATGGAGTGTCGACGAAAGACAGCAGACGGCTCTTGTTCTTCACGCGAAGAGTGGGTCGAAGTTCCGGAAAACTTTTGGCTCGTTGTGCTGTATACACTCGTTTCTTCCTTTCGCATAGACATCATCGGGACTTGATCGCCGGTGCTTTTTCGACGTGCGAGTTGAAATTTGATGTGCGCGGATCGAGAACGCGCATTGCCAGCGTTGGGGTCGTCGATCATTCCGATTGCTCCTAGTGCGTCCAATTCGGCTTCGGCTACGTTCTTCTTGTTGGCGAGCATGCGCAGAATGTGGAGTTTCCGCGAGTGGCGACTCCACATTGTCTCCTTGTCTGGTCTGGCTGTTTGCACTCTTGTGATCGCACTTCGCAGCCGCGCTCGAGCAACCATCGCACTGCTCAATTTTGCTTGGGACCGAGTGTCTTCAAACTGAGTACTTCTGTTGAAAAACGCGGAGAAGCTGTTGGATAGGCTAGCGACTGAGGCTTTCATCCAGTCAGCTAACAGTCTGAACTGCGACTTCCTTTTCGGTCTTGTGCGCAAGAAGCAGTCGGCAAGGAGATGTCTCTCAAGTTTCCCTTTCTCTGCCATCACCAGAGCACGCAGCGTCCGTCGGCGATGAAGCTTCACTGGCCGTTGAATCACGGTGTTCTTGGACATTTCGAAATTCTTGACGATGCCCAAGAAAGCGCTGGTTGTCAATCGATGCTTATCCCGCATGATTGGCATTAAGGTCTCCTCGACCTCTCGGCGAACAGACTCTGACCATAGAGCCTTCCATTGCCGTCGCTCGAGTTGTAAAACTTGGTAGCTTGTATGAGCTCGAGCTGACGCGAAGTTCTTCAAGCCAGGAATAAAGAACGCGGTGTCGCCGAACATCACGCCTTCGTGAATTGATGCGAAGACCATCGTCGATGTCTCGGAAAACAATTCTCCTCGTCCCTCCTTCATGATGAACAGCCTCGTCGTGACGCTCCCTTCCACGAAAATCACATCGAGTCGCACGTAGATTTCGAGTGCGAGAGCCGAAGCAACTGCCTGGATTTGTGCCGCCGACATGACTTCGAACTCTGGAATCCCACGAAGCATTTTGCCGTATGCCTCGTCAAAAACCATAGCACGTAACTGCCTCGGCAGGTCACTGAAGACCTGGTGGGCATTCAACTCGAGCGGCGTCTTTGACTTGTATTCGGCACATTCCTTTGCCCGCTCGCGTACGATAGGAGGAAGAGACCGCCTTTTCGCGTACTCCTCAAAATCGTTAACGCGTTCAGCGTGGGCATGAGCTTCCTGTGGGGCAACACGTCAGACTACAGCCGTGCACAGCGCATCCTAGCACATTTACCAGCTTTCCTTGTCCATGTTCAGCACCAGGGACGTCATGCGACCGATGATTTGTCCAATGAATGTCCACCCCAGGATGCAGGTCGCACTGGCAAAGACAGTCTCGGCAGAATTTCGCGCGAGAACAGCGCCGAAGCACACGACAGTAAACTGTGCAGCAGCAAGATTACGTGAGTCCACAGCGGGAGCACGACTGACTGAGCACATCGCATCCCAGACTTACCGTCTCCAAACACCAATAAACAGCGCGCAGGTAATGCACTTCAGGGCGGTCAGGGTAAGCCACCAAAACTACATCGGCATTCACACAACTTGTCTCGACGATCCCATCCTCCAGTTGAAGACGCCCGAGTAGGTAGTAGAGGCTTCCAACATGATGCGCAGCGGAGAGGAAGAAACTTCGCCATGTCGAAAATGCTGAGAAGCACCGCACCACCCGTGAGGAATCGCTTTTGCAGTTTCTCTTCGAAGGCGTGTAGGATCTCGACGAGCTGAAGGCTTCTGATGAGTCTTGGAAGGCGCCCGAGCACCATCGCGAATGCATCATGAGGGAAATAGATTGGCAACATGCTCAATAGATCCCACTTGAGCCAGCCGTCTTGATAATGACGACGAATCAACGCCCGATCGAGCACCTTGCCGCTTACAGCATCAGTGTACCCGAAATGGTTCCACTTGAAATAGATATCAACTGCCAAAATCGCGTCGCCTGCGTAGTCGATCCCATTGAGTAACTTCGTCGTCGTCTTCAATGGCCGGGACAGGAATGCGAGCCGAAAGTTGATCTGGTAGAAGTTGTACAGCAGTAGGAGCGACACCAACGCCGCCCATGTTCGCGCGAACGCACTGTCGGGGTGGATGACGTAGTTCTCGGTCACTCGAGTATCTTCGACATCTGCTCGTGTGAGCCCCAAGTATCCGCACTGCCTCGCGATCTTCCTGTGAGTCTGAATGTTCTGCTGGATGACCTCCAGTTGATGGCGGTCCTTTTCCATCTTGGCACCGACTGTCACTGTGATTTCCGCCACTTCGTCAGGGAATCGATCGATCAACTCGAGAAGGCTTTGCCGAGAGATGACAACGACTTGAGTGCTGGTGAGAGCTCGTGCACTCACTGCGTAGACGCTTCGATCGCGGTAGGATAGAGTTTCTTCGCTGAACATGTCCGACTTGCGCAGCACTGTAACCGATAGGGATAGCCACCCATCTCTCTCTTAGTGTTTGTGACCCATCCGTCGAGTTTCGACGCAACCCAGATGACGTCCATTGTAGGCTCTTGAACCGAGAGGCTCTCGAGCCTAGGCCTTTCGACGCAACCGCTGTCATTGGGGCCTGGACAAAGGTCTCCACAGCGCCGTTCTCGATGACGAAAGATTCTCCCGCAGTGTGTCCCTTGCCCATAATGATATCCCCGCCAAAAAGATCTCGGATCGAGCATTTACCACCAGCTCTTGGATGAACAGGAAATCGGAGCACTTCGCTTGAATGAAGAACCGACATTTGCTGATACTCGCGTAAAGCTCGCGGGAGATCCGAGATCGTACGGACTTCGGAAGGTGTCCTAGTACTTCAGCTTCCGTAGCTCCACTTCCGTTCATTCGCCACGTTGTAAGATAGTAGCGCTGGACCACGGTGATTGTAGCCGGTGAGAGCGATCTGAAGCTCATCAGCGTTCGATTGATCTCTTCCAGCTTCTCGCTCTTCGCAACTCGAAGCACACGCCAGTGAGAGATGACGCTGGAGGTCGCCGACGCCGTGAAGTAACAGATTACTGGGCCGAAAAATATCCACCAAAACCCGATAAAGCACTTCGCTTCCGAAAATGACAGGATATCGCCATAGCCGACCGTAGAAAGAAGTACGAGACTCCAATGCATCGATCGGAGGTACGAGAGATCGATCCCGAACTGACTGTAGTCGTTCATAAACCACGTGCAGTTTCCTGAGATGCTGGCATCAGAGAGACACATCGACGACGAGACAGGCGTGTGATCCAACACTTCTGCGAAGCTGGGCATCCCGCTGGACACGTGGGTGAGGCCTGCCGCGAGGAAGAAGATCGAGGCTGCAAGGTTTGCGAGCACGACACCCCCCATTGTGCTAAACACGAGCAGTTGCGTCGGTGGGCTGAGATTTCGTTCCGTCATCACGATCCTCATGTCGTGAGGAAGCTGGCGCAGTCGGAGGAGCCGGAGAAGTCGAAAGAACCGCAACCACGTGCCTGCGTGGGAAGGAAGATCCGATTTCGGCAACAGGTCCCACACAAGCGCGATGGGTAGCTGCGCGAGACAGTCGCCGATGAGATCGTCGTTTTCCAAATAATGTCTGAAAATTTGCTTCCTTTCGATGATCAGATCGTGCGCGTGAAGTTGCGTGTCACTTTTGGTAGCACCATCGCTACCGTCCTCGCCATCACTCGATCTTCGCCCAAAAACGTAGGCTTCAAGGTACCAGTTGATGTAGCAGAACGCTTCCACCAGGAGACCCACCCAAAATCCGGCAAACTGAAGAGCGAGGCTGCTGCGAGTCTCACTACGATTCGGCGGAAGCGCGCTGAAGCTGCGGTGGAAGGCAATGTGAACTGGCACTTCGATCGCGACGAAGAGAAGGCACGCGCAGTATGCTTTCCGCCATCGAGATCGGAACCGAGAAGAAGGAAATCGCCACATTGCGACTGACATGACTGACTTGGCCGTGTCGCGGTCGACTTTGTCCATAAACTTGCGCAAGGCGAGATCTTTAACGTCGGTGGAACTGGGCGGCTTTTCGCCTAAGTTGGACGCCCGACGGCCAAGCAAGAAGGCACTCTTTCCGGCCGGGAAGTACGTCGTCACCGTCTCTTCGAAAACTCGGCGAGACAGCCCATATCTCGCTTGGACTTTCCGCGACGAGTCGATGTGCTGATTTGCTTGCTCTCATCTACGCGTAGTCCGCGTAGAAGTTTCCACAGAGGAGGCGCCGCACCACAACGTTCTCGGTGTTGGAGACGCGAACTTCGCCAGCTTGAACAATCAGCAGCTCCTCTGCACGGTCGAAGTCCACGATGACTTGGTCCGAGGAGAAAAAATCCTCTTCAGTGCGTCGAGGATTGCTCTCAAGAAAGCTCCTTGGTGGTTCCGAAAGTATGGTATCTGTACATGACCAGCGATTTGTCAGTAAGAGCACTTCATGAAGTCCGTCGAAGTCGATGCCACATTCGTAGTGGGCAATGAACATGTACCCGGCCGCTGAAAGGTGGCACAGGTAAATCCCGATCCATGTGCCGTGAAAGACAAGTGCGACTGTGCTGAACGCGAGGTTGCGCACGATCGCCGATGACCGGAACTGTTTGAGAATGGCCTTCGAGAACAAATCCGGCAACAAGTAGAACGCCATCACGAATCTGAACATTCCTCCGATGTGCGATATATTGTACTCGCCCGCGATACAAAACAGAAGCTCCCACGGTGCGAGCACCAGTCCTTTTACAAGGAGACGCGCGAAAGCCGACCGCCGAGAACGTTTTGGTACCCGCGTCTCGGCTACACGAAGCGATCTCGACTGGCTGAACGCCGAGCCTCCCCTGTCTTGCGTCCCGTCGCCATCCTCGATCATCAAACCACGCTTCGTCGAATGTCCCTCAGGCACGATCTTGGACGGCATGCGCGACATCATCCGGAACGTCGTCATGTCGGAAACTGCAGAGTTGCCATCGTTGCTCCCCCGTCGAGACAAAGTTGACGACATTGTGCTGGAAATGCGTTGAAATATCAGCGGCATGAACTGGATCAGCGCCGACAATGTGTCTAAGACCGTGAAGACCGTCAACGAGGCCGTCCAAACGTGACGCGTCCTTGGCGAGTTGAACGGGTCGAAGAAGAAACCAACCCGCAGCGGCACAGCCAGCATCGTCGTCACTACATCAGCAAACTGCAGCGTCTGCAGCCACTACTCGCGTCGATGGCCACTGCCGCTCGTTCCTTTCTTGGAGCCCGACGAAGGTCGTCGCTTGGGCGTCGGCGCGACCTTCCCACCGAGTAGCTTTCGTGACCAGCTCTGCAGACGCTTCGGCTTCTTGACAGGGACGCGAGCAATCCCAAACTCGGCATTCTGGAGCACTCGGTCGTCGTCATCAAACGGCAACGCGCCGGCCGCAGTGGCGGTATCGGCTGTCGGCCCCCTCAGCTCCGCTCGACTCGCGTGATGCGCCGACGGCCCCACGCCCACCCCCGCGGGCCTCAGACGCTTGGTCATCGACATCTTGACCGCAGAACGAACTAGTTTCGTGGCGTGTGTACGGGCCGTGACGAAGCGCTCGCGGTCGACGCCATCGGCGGTTGAAACACGCTTAATTTAGCCCGCGACTCGGTCCACGCTTGATGCATCATCAGCATAGTCGCGAGCTTAAAAAAAAAGGAGTCATCGCGTCACACACCACTGAATCATGCGCTCTGCGTTCTCACACACGTCATCTGCGGCGTCGCTGGTCTGACCGCGACGTATGAGGTACCCAAGGCACCATTTTCGATGTCTGCGGCCGCGGTTTTTGCTGCTGGAGGAGCGAAAAACGCGCGGAAAGCCGCGGAAACGCGTCACACACCTTCACCATGGACTAGCAGTGCGATACCACGCGTCATTTGCCGTTCTTGGTGTCGTAATACGCAGAGAGAAGCCAATCCGACGCCCATGTTGCCCTTCGGTTGCGTCGTCGCGACAGGGCAAGACTTCCCGCCTTTGAACACCGTCTATTTCAGTACACTAATTTGTGACGCTGGATTTGTGACGTATCAAAAGTAACATTGGAACCTAATTTAGGGAAACAACAATGCCCAAGATAGAGATGTCAAAAGTTGATGTATTGAGCTACGGAGAAGATGAGCTCCAAGACTAAGCTAGACTAATGCAGCTCAAATCCGGACAAGCAAAACAAAAGCAAATGGGGCTTTTCACTCTAAAGCGCCAGCGCAACGGCGGCCACCGACACGGCGAGCGTCGCGAAGGCACCGACGATCGACGAAGGCGTTGCCGAGGAAGTGGCAGCCGGGGTCGTGCTGTTCGTCTTCTTGTTCACGCTGCCGGTCGCGCCGTTCTTGCCACCGAGATCCGACGTGAGGTCCGTCTTGGTGGTCGGGGCCTTGGCGAGCGTCGGGAACGTGTACGAAGCGTCAGTCTTGCAGTCGGCCGATGCGGTCTTGCACTCGATACAGATCTGCGAGAAGCTCGAGCGCTTGCAGCCGAAGCCCGTGTTACATTTTGGCACAGTCTTGTAGCACGGTGGGTTCTTCTTGGCGAGCTCGGCCGGGTCTGGCAGCGCCTTGAAGTTGGACAGGTCAGTCGAGGCGATCTGGGTCGACTCGTAGTTCTTCGCGAGCAGCTCCTGGTAGATCTCGATCACCTTGTTGGCGCGCTCGCCGTTGGCCGTCGAGTTGAGCGGGTCCTTCCAGAAGTCCAGGCCCTTGTCCATCATGCCGTTCGTCACCGAGCCGGCGAACTCGACGTGCTCGGAACTCGCCTCACACCACGTCGTGAAGTTGCCGTACAGCTTGCCGGACTCGTCCTTCAAGCTCGTGATACCGACGACATCATCGATCGGCACCCAGCCAAGGATGTCGTAGGCGTACGTGCACTCGACTCCATCCGGAGCCTTGTCGATGTCACACAGACCCTTGCGGCTGGCGGCACGGCAGGCGTTGTTGGAGTCGGCCTTCTCGCCCCAGATCTTCAGTGGGCACGTGTGCGCGAACGAGAACCAGAACGTGTTCGGGTATGGCGCACGCACGTCGTCGTTCTTCAGGCCACCGCCGACGAACGGACCGATGTTTGGGTATCCATCAACACCGTTGAACATCAGACACTGCTTTGGGAACACGGAGTCACCCTCGAGAGGCGTGCAGCGACCGTTATCCATCGGGATCATCGGGCCGTACTCCGGCACGTTCCAGTCCTCTGAGAACTGGGCGATGGTCTCGTTGGTCTGCGCGATGAGGATCTCGTACAGCACGATGTAGTTCATGTTGTTCTTGCGCTTGCAGCGCTCCTCCTTGGCGCGTCCGTTCTCGTTGATACCTTCGGCCTGCACGTACATGAGCGCACCCTCGACACTAGCCGTGTTGACCGTGTCCATACCCGACTGGTAACCCTTCTTCAGGTCGCCCTTGCCGAACTGGGACACGAAGCGACCCTCAACCAGCTCTGGCTTATCGGACTGCACACGCGCCTGCACAACACGCACGTACGGCATGTGGTAGTCCGTACCGTACTTCTTCTGCTCCAGGTCATCAAGCGGCGACGGGCCGGCGGTCGAGGCAGTGCTGCCGCTGCTCGTCTTCTTCGTCGTTGGCGCTGGCGTGGACGTGGACGTCGACGCCGACGGCTTGGTCGTGGTCGCGTCAGGCGCCGAGGTCGACGTCTCCGTCGGCTTCTCTGTGGCCTTGTCGGTCGCCGCAGGCGCCGTGGTCGTTGGCGCTGGCGTCGTGGTGCTGTCACTAGGCTTCACGGTGGCGTTTGAGTCCTCCTGGGCGTAGACGGCGGAGACCGCGGCAGCGGCGGCGAGGACAATGAGCGAGAGCTTCATTCTAGAGCCAGGAATCGGAGGGGTTCTGTGAGAGGGGCAGGCCGTTGATTGGGGAATGAGAGCCGTCTGTGGACTGGGCAGACCAACGACGGACGTGGTTTGGCTTGTTGGGGCGAGTGCAGAGCGTGCCGACGGCCAGGTGGAGACCCAGTCCCCTGGCGGAGACGAGCTCTCTGCTGGACGGGTGCATCGCCGCCGATTGGCCGCACAGAGACAAGACTGGTCGGAGAGGTCCAGTGGATGAGACATCGCGTTTCACAGGTCGATTAGACCAGATCCACTGATTTAACGTGACATAATGCTCCAGCTGGTGGAAGGTCGCAAGTGAGTTTGCCGTGTTGGGTGGGTTCTATGAACAAATCTCAGTGGGTTGTGGGTTCGAGCAATCGACCAATGGTGACGCCACTATCAATCTTCACAGGGAAAGAGTGGCACCTTGAACCCACCAACCCTGACCACCATCTTCAATTTCGGACCAGCGAAAAGAACTTGCACCCTCGCCCTCTAACCACATTATATTCATTCATAAAGGTCATTTAGTGCATAAATCTCAAATTGTTGAATGCGTTTCAGTAGGATATTCAGAGTATGAGAATAACTACCCAAAGGTAGTAGCGAACTGGCCCTCGTCACCAGACGCTGGCGTCAGAACTTTCTCGAGAACTCCATCCACGGAAAAGCGCACCCAGTCGCCCCAATGCGCCACCGAGGTCAAGCTTACTGCAGTCTAATGCACCCACGACCTACAGCGTTGAAGAGAATAGAAAGCTGTGCACGTGCGTCGCGTGGACGCTCGTCGCATTGCCAGCGTCCCTCCAGTCGTTCTGTGTCTGGTCCAAATTTCATTATATGTATGTAGCTCCTCATCGTGGCATTGCGGACGAAGGAGGATGAGAAAGGCAACCACTATCCCCAACTTTGCGTATGTATGGATACTGACTCAGTATTACTGAGCCCCCTTCATCATTGCTCTACTTCGTCCGGTCGCCTTCTACACAGCTCTACAGGCGTTCTTAGAGTGCGAGCACTGTGACCACCGACACGGCGAGGGCCGCGAAGCCACCAAGCGACAGCATGCTGGCAGCACCCGTCGTGTCCGTTGGCTTGGTCGTCGAGTTCGTCTTTCCGCTCACCACGCTGCCCGTGGCGCCGTTCTTACCGTCCAGCTTCGAGCCCGAGGTGAGTTCCTCTTCCTTCTTCGTTGTTTCAGCCTTCTTCAACGTCGGGAACTTGAACGACGGGTCGGTCTTGCACTCAGCCGAGGCGGCCTTGCACTCGATACAGATCTGAGCAAAGCTCGAGCGCTTGCAGCCAAAGCCCGTGTTACACTTCGGCACGGTCTTGTAGCACGGCGGGTTCTTCTTCGCGAGTTCCTCTGGGTCTGGAAGCTCCTTGAAGTTCTTGACATCGGCACCGTCGATCTGCGTGGACGTGAACTCCTTCGACACGATCTTCTGGTACATCTCGATCACCTTGTTAGCACGCTCGTTGTTGGCCGTCGAGTTGAGTGGATCGTTCCAGAAAGGCAGACCCTTGTCCATCTTGCCGTTCGTCACCGAGCCAGCAAACTCGACGTGGTCACTACTGGCCTTGCACCAGGTTGTGAAGTTGCCGTACAGCTTCCCCGAGTCATCCTTCAGACTGGAGATACCGACCACATCATCGATCGGCACCCAACCGAGGATGTCATACGCGAACGTGCACTCGACTCCATCAGGCGCCTTGTTGATATTACACAGACCCTTGCGGCTCGCGGCACGACACGCATTCTTGGCGTCGGACTTCTCGCCCCAGACCTTGAGCGGACACGTGTGTGGGAATGAGAACCAGAACGTGTTCGGGTATGGCGCACGCACATCGTTGTTCTTCAATCCGCCACCGACGAATGGACCGATGTTCGGGTACCCCTCCTCGCCATTGTACATCAGACACTCGACCGGCATCTTCTCGCCTCCTGTCGGGGTACAGCGGCCATCGTCCATTGGGATCATCGGCCCGTACTCTGGCACGTTCCAGTCCTCCGAGTATTGTGCGATCGTCTCGTTCGTCTGCGCGATCAGGATCTCGTACAGCACGACGTACGCCATGTCGCTCTTGCGCTTGCAGCGGAGGTCGGCCGAGCGCGCGTTCTGGTTGATACCTTCCGCCTGTACGTACATCAGCGCACCCTCGACACTGGCCATATTCACAGTGTCCATACCCGACTGGTATCCCTTCTTTAAGTCACCCTTGCCGAACTGGGACACGAAGCGACCTTCGACGAAGTCTGGCTTGTCGGACTGCACACGCGCCTGCACGACACGCACGTACGGCATGTGGTAGTCTTCTCCGTAGGTCTTCTGCTCCAGCCCATTGAGTGGCGAGGCTCCAGCCGCAACGGGGGCTGACGTCGTGCCACTGCTGCTGCCACTAGTTGCCTTCTTCGTGGTCGGTGAGGGAGTCGTGGTGGCTGGTGCCGTGGTGCCACTGTCACTCGGCTTGATGGTGGCATTCGAGTCGTCGGCATAGACCACCGAGAGGGCGGCAGTCGCAGCCCAGGCAGCGAGCGAAAGCTTCATTTTGGAGGCAACGGGGAGGACGAAGAGGAGTATGAGTAGGGAATAATGCGCTCAGCGAGGCGGATTGAGGAATGAGAACCGAAAGTGAGTGAGCCTAACAGTCGGATCGTGAGCACAGGCACGATGTGCAAGCAGGCGAAACCGGGGCGGACCAACTGGATGCTGCTCTCTCAAGCTTTGCGGGGCGGGGTCCGCCTTGGACGAGACAAAATCGGGAGCTAGGTCCTCCTCGTCTGCATGCTGGCTTCGCAACCCATTGTCTCGACAACTTTTCGATCGCCACAGGATACTGTACTCCTGGACTGTTCATGTGTCCTGTTCAGACACTCACATTTTCACTTATCATAGTAACAATTTGCAATTTCAGACTCTGAACAGTCACAATTGGTATTGGTTTAAGACATTACAGTGCTCTCCTTCCAGGATACTTGAACTGTGGCCGTCTCAGCGCTTCACCAGCAAAGTACACTGTACCAAGGAGAGCGAAGCCTGAACACCGAGAACGTACAGCACACGACTCTATTAATAAGAACACTGTTGTAGGCTGAGGGTGGGACTGTGCTCTCTGCATGACCTTAGCACTGTTTTCACAGTCATGGTGGTAGTAGGAGTTCTAGGCACTAAAAGTTTGCAACATTTCCACTGGGTTGACATACCCACTGAAACTGCAACTCTGGCGTTCACCTCACTGCCATCCTATTGCGTCACACCGTCGTGAGATTTGGCTCAGCCATTCATATTTGATGGACAGTACAGTATTTTTCAGCAACCATCCAAAGCACCCGAAGTCATAGAAAATTGGAACTTTGCCTTTGTATAATACTGGGCATACAGTAGAATCTTCTCGGTTCCACGCACAGTGATCTCGTGTTAGCCCCTCGTTCCAACGCAAGCACTGTAGCCACCGACACCGCGAGCGTCGCGAAGACACCAAGGGTCATCACACTGGCAGGACCCGCCGTGTTCGTGGGCTTAGCCGTCGGGTTCGTCTTGCTGCTCATCACACTGCCCGTCGCACCCATCTTACCATCCAGCTTCGAGCCCGACGTGAGCTCTTCTTCCTTCTTCGCCGTCTCAGCCTTCTTCAGTGTTGGGAACTTGAACGTTGGGTCCGTCTTCCACCCGTCAGCAGCCGACTTGCACTCCAGACAGATCTGAGCAAAGCTCGAGCGCTTGCAGCCGAAACCGGTGTTACACTTTGGCACGGTCTTGTAGCACGGCGGGTTCTTCTTGGCGAGCTCTGCCGGGTCTGGCAGTGTCTTGAAGTTTTTGAGGTCGTCGCCATCAATCTGCGTGGACGTAAACTTCTTGTCGACAATGTCCTGGTACAGAGTGATGACTGTGTTGGCACGCTCATGGTTCGCTGTCGAGTTAAGGGGGTCGTTCCAGAAAGGCAGACCCTTTTCCATGCTGCCGTTGTCCCCACCGGCGAACTCGACGTTGTCACTGCTGGCCTGGCACCACGACTTGAAGTCTGCGTACGTCTTGCCCGAGTCATCCTTCAAGCTCGTGATACCGACGACATCGTCGATCGCCACCCATCCGAGGATATCGTACGCGAACGTGCACGTCACACCATCAGGCGCCGTGCCGATGTCGCAAAGACCCTTGCGACTGGAGGCACGGCACGCGTTGTTCGTGTCCGCCTTCTCACCCCAGACCTTGAGTGGGCAAGTGTGAGGGAACGAGAACCAGAACGTGCTGGGGTACGGCGCCTTGACGTTGTCGTGCTTGAGGCCGGCTCCGATCGTGGGGCCGATGTTCGGGTAGCCACCCACGCCGTTGAACATCAGACACTCAGGCGGGAAGGTCTCACCCTTGAGCGGCGTGCAGCGACCGCCGTCCATGGGGAGCATTGGACCGTACTCCGGCACGTTCCAGTTGTCCGAGTACTGCGCGATGGTCTCGTTGGTCTGCGCGATGAGGATCTCGTATAGCATGACGTACGCCATGTCGTTCTTGCGTCGGCACCGATCGACCGCAGCTCGCGAGTTCTGGTTGATGCCTTCGGCCTGGACAAACATCAGTACACCCTCGACACTGGCCATGTTGACTGTGTCCATGGTCGACTGGTACCCCTTCTTCAAATCGCCATTGCCGAACTGGGACACGAAGCGACCGTCGATTAGTTTGGGCTTGTCGGACTGCGCACGAGCTTGGGCGACACGCACGTACGGCATGTGGTAGTCCTCTCCGTAGGTCTTCTGCTCCAGACCATTGAGAGGCGAGGCTCCGGACGCGACGGGAGCAGACGTAGTGCCGCTGCTGCTGCCAGTAGTTGGCTTCTTCGTGGTCGGTGAGAGTGTCGTGATCGCCGGTGCTGTGGTGGCACCGTCACTAGGCTTCACCGTGGCGTTTGAGTCTTCGGCGTAGACCGCTGCGAGTGCGGCAGTCGCAGCCAACGCGACGAATGAGAGCTTCATTGGTAGGAGGACGTGGAGGAGGCGTGAAGGGGGGGTTGGGAGGGGGGGTAGTTTCCTCTGTGGGTGTGATTGTGGAATGGGCCTGAGAGCGAGTGAGGTAAATGATCGTGAGTCGAGCAAGGGGTATTGTACTAGACAATCGATCCGAGAAGAGACGGATTTGGTGGTGGGTGGACCAACTAGATGTTGCCCTCACAGAGACGAGCTTGCAGGGAGGACCTCACGCGAAATTTGAAGTTGCACCCGCTCGTCTCCATGTTGCAACCCATAATCTGTTGATACGCACGTGACATCTCACGGGTAGTAATCGCCAGAAGACCAATCACATCTTTTCGTTGATTGGCCTACCGGTCGATGAGCAAGCGCTCAGTTGATCTACTCTCGGCAGCGACGACATTAATTGTGTTAGCGTCGGAACATTTCGCTTGTCACTTATTGGAGTAGAATATCGTCTGACGCACAAAGGGATGATGGCATTAAGTATTGTTTTTGGGTATTGCCGAGATCTCATCCCACAGAAATTGCTCTGCAATTTCGATTGATGGACAATATTTATTGATGGACAATATCAATTGTCCCCCAACGGTCTTCATGACACTTGGCTGGCGCAACGGCGCGTTCTATTTGGGCAATCCGAGCCCCGTTGCGTACCATCCAATGGCGTCACCAGTCATAAGAAGTTCATCCCGAAGTGCATCTTTGGGGCTGATACGGTGTGCAACCATCCCAAGGACCCTGGTCTCATGTCCACTGGTGGACGCTTGTAAGCCTTCCTGTGGAAAAGCCGAGATGTCATAGCTCCCCTGTCTTCATCGTTGGATCGCAACATCGCAACAAAGGCTCTAGAAGACAAGGGGGAAGAGTACTAGTTAAGTAAACGCTCAAAATTCTACCTTGTACTGAGCACACATTATAATCTTCTCGGTCTCTACTCAAAAGCCGCGTTACAGCGCGAGCACCGTGGCGACGGACACCGCGAGCGTCGCGAAGCCACCGAATGACAGCAGACTGGCCGCACCGGTAGTGTTTGTTGCCTTGGCCGTCGAGTTGGACGCCGTCGACTTGCTGCTTACCACGCTGCCTGTCGCACCAAGCTTACCGTCCAGCTTCGAGCCCGACGTGAGCTCCTCTTCCTTCTTCGCGGTCTCGGCCTTCTTCAGCGTCGGGAACTTGTACGATGGGTCGGTCTTGCACCCGTCAGCAGCCGACTTGCACTCCAGACAGATCTGAGCAAAGCTCGAGCGCTTGCAGCCAAAGCCCGTGTTACACTTTGGCACGGACTTGTAGCACGGCGGGTTCTTCTTCGCGAGTTCCGCCGGGTCCGGCAGCTCCTTGAAGTTCTTGACGTCAGCACCATCGATCTGCGTGGACGTGAACTCCTTCGACACGATCTTCTGGTACATCTCGATTACCTTGTTAGCACGCTCACCGTTGGCCTTGGAGTCCTTCGGGTTCTCCCAGAATGGAAGACCCTTCTCCATCTCACCGGTGGTGGTGCTGCCGGCGAACTCGACGTGGTCACTGCTGGCCTTGCACCAGGTCGTGAAGTTGCCGAACAGGTTGCCCGAGTCATCCTTCAAGCTGGAGATGCCCACAATGTCGTCGATAGGCACCCAGCCGAGGATGTCGTACGTGAACGTGCACTCGACTCCGTCCGGAGCCTTCCCAATGTCACACAGACCCTTGCGGCTCGAAGCACGGCACGCGTTGTTCGTGTCCGCCTTCTCACCCCAGACCTTGAGTGGGCACGTGTGTGGGAACGAGAACCAGAAGGCGTTCGGGTATGGCGCACGCACGTCGTTGTTCTTGAGACCAGCGCCGATGGTTGGGCCGATGTTTGGGTAGCCGTCCACACCGTTGTACATCAGACACTCCGCTGGGTAGGTGGTGCCCGACGTCGGCGTGCACATGCCACTGTCCATCGGGATCATCGGACCGTACTCTGGGACGTTCCAGTTGTCCGAGTACTGCGCGATGGTCTCGTTGGTCTGGGCAATCAGGATCTCGTACAAAACAACGTAGTTCATGTCGTTTTTGCGCTTGCAGCGGTCGATTGCCGAGCGCGAGTTCTGGTTGATACCTTCTGCCTGCACGAACAGCAGCGCGCCTTCGACACTGGCCATGTTGACCGTGTCCATGGCCGACTGGTAGCCCTTGTTGAGGTCGCCGTTGCCGAACTTGGAGATGAAGCGACCCTTCACAAAGTCTGGCTTATCAGCCTGGACACGGGCCTGCACCACACGCACGTATGGCATGTGGTAGTCATTTCCGTAGGCCTTCTGCGTCAGGCCGTCGAGCGGCGAGGCACCAGCAGGCGTGGAGGAACCGGCCGGCGAAGGCGTCGCGGAAGCACCGCTGCTGCTGCCGCTGGTCTTCTTCGTGGTTGGCGCAGGCGTCGTGGTCGCTGGCGCCGTGGTAGCGGCATCATCAGGCTTGACAGTGCCCTGCGCGTGGACGGCCGAGAGAGCGGCCGCCGCGAAGACAATGGTCGCGAACTTCATGGTTCAATTGGGGGGTCCGTTGACGGGGAGGAGGGGAGGAGGGGAGTTCTGTAGTGAACTGTACGCTACCGAGAGGCACGGCAGGTGAGTGCTGTGTCCTTGGCAGGGTGGGTTGGCGAGTGAAGCACAGTGCGTGGTGTGGTGAGGAGGGGACAACGGACGGAAGGAACCCAGTCGCCCACCCAGAGGACGAGGAACAAGCCGTTTGCTTTTCCCTCTGGGGGATGGTGTCCATCCCCCTCTTGCGCACGATCGGACGGTTGCAGTGACCACTCGACGCACACAAGCAAGAGAAGAGAGAAAGAGAGAGAGAGATGCAACAAAAAAAAGAATTCAGTTTGAAAGTCTGGACTGGAGGGACCATCATCAACGAGCTGACTTGGTGGGGACAGCACCGGGACTGGTCGAAGAGCTCCGCTGACTGACATATCGTGTCTCACAGGAGGGATAGACGAAACGTCCCGCAACCCACTATGTTATGGTATCTCAAGATCCCAAAGTTTCGATTTGTGGCTCAAATCGTCCTCGAAAATATCATTCATATCAGTACGTACGAACAATGGATTTACCTCCACATATCATATGTTGATCTGCTTACTAAGGATACCTATTTTTACAGGTAACTGGCTACACCGGATGTCAGAGGTGGAAGTTCAACCACCTCTAAATCAATATCTCTTGCCATTTTGTAACCAATAGGTACTAGTTTAACAAATTTCACTAAACATTTTGGGTGCTCCATCTGGCGTGGCGAAACCTGGGCGACGTGACTGTTCAGTTCAGAGACCGGACAGGCTGGCGGCCAGGTGTCCAACCCAACGTACCCAATCGTAACTTTCGTAATCGTGAACAGCATGAGAGAGAGGCTGGGACTGGGATCCTCTTCTCTTCTTGGCTGCAAAGCGCGTCACGCAGCATGGGGTTTTCGTTGGTTATTGTGTGGCTGTTTTGTCTGAAGGCATCGTCTTCATCTGTCGCTGACTCGCTTGCCTTCTCTCTTCCTCTTCCTCTGGCCAGTCCAATGGCGGCATCCAACACAACACGCAAGTTGCGCAACAGACAGGGAATGGCGATAGAGACACTGACTCGCTTCTTCTGTCAGACTAAATTTGCTCGACATGCGGAATGGATAATCGTGTATTATCACCATCCAGCACCGACTGCAAGATGCTTGTTGTTCTGTGCGAAAACAGCCTTTTGCCGTCCTCGCTGCCTTGCTTTCTGTCCCCATTTCCACCGCAGTTGCGAGAGAGCTGGAGCAGTACTGTACCGGTACCGGTACTCCAAGCCTGAGCCCAAGACTGGAATCGGTGGTGGCTGCCAAGGCCAGCGTACCGCGCAATACACTCACCACCACGTGGTCGGGTTGTGGGAGGCGGGGGGAAGATCTGAGGCGGGCTGTCATCCATCGATCTCGCTCAAATGCAGAGGACCATAATTGCAGGGATTTGTACCGGTATTGGGTTGTTGCTCTACCGTACAGTACCGTCGAGGGAGGATGTTTCGGGTTTTTTGGAAGGACAGCGACGAAAGCGTCGCCGATCGTGACCGCAATCCACCAAGAAGCTGCACCGCAAACAGTGAAAACCCATAATTTCGGAATGTATTCTCAATATTTGGGATAGTAGGTTCCCCAAGATCGAACAGCACAAGCAGCGACTCATGCTTTGGTATCTTCGGTCGACACTACGGTGTCATTACGCACAGCATTGAGAGTCACGATCATCGGAAACAAAGACAACGTGGATAGTTTGGACTCCGTCCTGGTTCACGTGTCGTTTTTTTCTACTGGCGAAGCTGACGCGTCGCCGTCGCGTTGGCAGCCAGGTGCGTGCGGAAGAACTCGGTGAACTTGTCAAATGGAATCAGATCCACGCGGTCGTAGAGGTCGAC
>JAADWY010000283.1:0-36864 GCA_023336355.1 Pythium dissotocum | reverse complement strand
CGCCCCCCCCCCCTCCCTCCTCGCCAGGCAAATCCGTGGTTCTGTGGTGTTGTAGGCGTTTCATGCCGTCGCTGGACGCGTTATTTTGGTCGGCATCACACCAGTTCACCAGTTCACGGACAGCTCGACACCAAGCACTCAACACACCGGATGCCTCGCCACCGCCGCGTGTGGCTGCGGCCTGCAGACGGCCCTTCACCACTCGACCAGGCCACGAATGTTGGCGTCGCGCTGCCCAGTTTCAACTTCATCGAGCCCAAGACGCCCAAGCACCGTCCGCGTCCGCCGCCCACGACCCAACTGCCGTCTCTGAATCCGTCTCGAAGCGGCTCTCGCAGTAACAACGCGCCGCCACCCACTGCGAGCGCAGACAAACTGTCCGTGGAATGCGACGGCATCGTGCACCAGACGCTGCAGCGCTGGGCCCAGGAACTGGACGAGCCGACACTGTGGGTTTGTGGACAGCTCAATTACCTTTCGGCATGGAAACAACTGACGATATGATGATTTTCCAACATCCAGGAGCGAAGAAAGCAAGATGGCTCGCCTGTGGCAGTCGCTACTGCGGCACTCGGAGGCCGGACGCTTCAGCAAGGTCACCGAGTACACGCCGAACCCGATCTGCTCGTTCATGGCGATGGAGTTACTCCAGCAGATCCTCCAAGCCAGCGGCGTCTCGCTCATGCTCGTTAATTTGCTGGTTGGTGCAGTGGGTAATTCGATCTTCGCCCACTACACGCCCGAACAGCCTCAGCACGAAATGCAGCAGTTTGCAGACATCGCCACCGACCGGAAGAACGAGCTCGCACTCAAGACAGAGGATCTTACTGCCGCCAAGAAGCAAGTGTCTGTCCACAAGTCCCAGCTCGCGGCGTTCCAAATCTCAGAGCAAGAACGCGACAGCAGCACAGTGCAAGACAAGGTGCAGCTCATCACGGCGGTGCTGCGCTCGCTCGACGAGCCGACGCACGTGCCGCTTGTGATCACGGACTCGTTGAAGCCGTTTCTCAACGACGAGATGATGCTCGTGCTATGGAACACGACCGCTCGAATCACAGCATCACAGAGCTTGGCGGAAGACGAAGACACGGACGAGAACTCCTCCACGTCGATCGTCGACAGCCGCAAGAGAGCTTCAAGTCTCGCGGCTCGTGTTCTCCAGGAGCGTGTTCGGCTGATGCTGACTCAGTATTACACGCTGAGTGCGGAAGAGCGAGGAGTCGTGAGCGCAAGATTAGCTGCTGCAAGCACAGACCACAGCCAAGGCGGCATCGCACTGAAGGGGATCCTGCAAACGCTGGAAGAAGTCTACATATCAGAGCAAATGCGCGACAAGGCGGCTCCTCGTCGATCGATGTTCCTCTCTCCAATGGCGCGCCATGGAAGTGTCATCACTCGGTCCACAGGTCTCGAGGGAGCAGCCGCAGCCAGACTGCCCATGCCTATGCCTGGTGCTCGCGCATCACGCACGATGTCGATGTACTTCAACCCAGCAGCTCCGACGCCTCAAGCAATGACACCCCTGCCTGTGCTGACCAATGTATCAATTCCCGACGTCCTACTGGGAGCTCTATCGGACGGGCAGCACGTCGCCGCGACGGACGAGTCAAAGCTACTGATCGAGCAATTGTCGAGCGAGCAAGACGAGATCCTGAACCGGTGTGAAGACATTTTCGATCTCTTGTGTCGCGATCCAATCGAGGTCTTGGCTTCGAAGCGCGTGCCGGAGGGTGTGATTGACGAAGACGACGAGGATGCTGATCCAGACGGCGGAGCGGCTGCCAGCACTGCAAACGCGCAGCTCGCCAAGCAGCAGCTCTGTGAATTGCTGTGTAGCTACGTCGATGCGCCGTCGTTTATTATGGAGAAGTTTGAGAAGAGCGAAGCGATCCGCAACATGCGAGAGACTGCGGCACGCGAGTCGGAGGACGGCAATGGCATCAGTACTACTGTGCAGACGATCATCCAGTGGCAGAAGCAGAACCCCATGGTGCTTGTGAACGCTATCAACCAGAGTCCGGAGATCTTACTGACCGCCATCTCGCAGAACAACGGCATCTTGCGGTTCGCGATGACCAAATTTGCGCCGCTCGTGAAGCGGTTCTTGCGACTCGACCTCAAGGCGTGTGAGCATTTAGACGTGCTCGCCCACAAGAACAAGGGCGTCCAGCTCTTGTGGGGCACCAATACGGCGGTGGGTCCCATTTCCTCGTCGACAGCGGCTGATGGAAGAGGAAGCGTCAGGGGTGGAGGCTCCGACCATCATGACAGCGTCGACGGAGCCGATGACGCGCCGTTGTTAACAGTGAGCGATGTGCTGGACGAAGTCATGGGCAGGCGGACGTCGATTCTGTCCATCTTAGCCAACACGTCTTCTCCCACGCGTGGGGCGGCTCTTGCAGCGGGAGAAATCCACCTTCTGCAGTGGTTCTCAGCTCACACACCAGACCTCGCGGCCCTGGCACTGAAGCGACCAGATCTGCTCAAGCCATTGTTCGTGGAGATGCACACACAGGGTGAAGCCGGTCCGTTCTACAAGGTGATGGTGCAACTGAGCGCGACGAAGGGCGTGCAGAACTTCTTCCACCGCGCGTCGATGACGACGCTTGAACGAATCGCACAGGAGGACCAGGCGGAAGTCACGCGGCTGCTGCGTGAGATCCTGAGAGACCCGCCGAATCGCGATCTCGTGCATCAGCTGCAGACGTCGCCGTATTTGGCGACTTGTCTGAGCGAGTTTCACCCAACAGTGATCCAGGACGTGATCTCCAGCGATATGGAGGCGTGGAAGCAGTACTTTGTGGAGACGGTGGCTGCGAACGACGCGATGCTGAAGGAATGCCTAGTCACACGGGTGAGTGGAGTCCTGCGCAGGTGGAAGCTTCATGTTGGCACCAAATTGATTGCTTTTTGATTTTTTCATGTCAGACGGAGGACCTCGAAGGTGGTGACACACTTGTGCAGCTCTTCTCTTCTGTGGTCTCCGCAACGACCACGGGATTGAACCTCGCAGCGTTAGATTTCGGTGCCTCAGCGACTGATGTGACGATGGCGAAAGAGCGAGAGGTGGCGTCGCGACGCAAGATGGCGCAGTGCCTGTATCTGCGAGGTGGTATGTCCGTGTTCCGGTCAGTGGTAGCTCAGCTCGTGGCGACTGTCGGCTACCATCCGCACGAATTCCGCTCGGGAGCAGCGTCCGTAGCTCACGAAGTAGTTGTCCATCGGACCAGCGCGTCTCGCGTACTGTCGATGAAGACGCCACCCACACGCCCGCACGGAAAGAAGTCGCATCGAGGCTCGTCGAACGTCGCTCCAAAAAGGCGGCAGCAAAGCTCCATCACGAAGAAAGACGACGTTGCTGGATCTGTGTACGAGAATACGCATAGTCAGGAAGACCACCCAGGGACGTTAACAACTCGAGGATCCGGCGTTTACCAGGATCAGACCACGGGGACTAGTCTCCACGCGCTCATCCCACTCATGTGGCAGTCGTTCGTGCACGCGTTCCAGCGGCACCAGCTCCAGCACAGCATCGACGCCGAGTTCAGCGTGCCCAAACTCACTCGTGCCCACACGAAGACGCTGATCCTTGATCTCTGGATCGAGTTTCTCAAGGTCGACACGCTTCAACTGGACAACTCGTGCCTATGGACCATGACGCCGTTCGTGTGTGACTGCTTCGTGACGCGGTACGACTCGCCGATTGTCGTCGGCGCGTGGATCCATGCGCTCACAGAGGCGCTGATCGCGTTCCAGGACGACCCTCGCGTCGCGTTCTTCGCTACCGCGTGCGGATTGCGACTCAACAGCACAACATCCAGTGTCGTCGACGGCTACGATACGTTCCTGTACTACGCGCACGCGCTGGGCCACTTCCTGTTTGGCCAGATGAAGGTGTTCAGGCCCGAGTGTCGATTAGAGGAGACCTTGGACGGAAGCTGCGCCGTCGCTAAGAGTTTCGTGACCACGACAGCAGCGAGGCTGTTCGACCACCGACTGCTCAGCGGCAACGAGATCAACGATCTCATGACGCGACTCGAGATACTGCCTGTCACAGTGGACGCAGAGAAGCAAGTGGAGACGGTGGAGCTTGACGACGCAATGCAAGTGTTCCTGGACCAGTGGCGACTCGTAAACAGCCACCTGGACGAGCGCTACAAGGCGGCGTTCCGCCTGTGTGATTCTTCAGGTAGCGACACTATCGGCTTGGAGCAGTTCACCAAGATCGTCACCAACGTCACGCAGCAGCGGATCTCTCCGCGTGAATGTCTTCTGGTCTACTGTGATGTCGGCGAGGAACTGCTGGATCTGGAGACGCTGCTGCGTGTGACGCACGTGTATCATATGAGGCTCTTTAACGTGCAGCTTCCCGAGATCTCGCTGGACGAAGACGACCTACAGGCCCTCAAGCTGTCCACTGGCCGCTCGAATATCTTCTCTCCGGCTCGTGAGGTGGAAGACTTGCAGCGTTTCTGGCGAGGGCTCCGAGCGGAGGTCCGGTTCCAAGTCGACTCACCTCATCAGAGCAAGTCCACGAAGATGCACCTGAAGAAACAAACGGCTCTGGTGGAGAAGCTACTGGGCGAGATCCAGGCCCACACCCAGGCGAGCACAGGTATCAACAGCACGGGAGCGTCGCCTGCCCTTCGTCTGCGGTCTCCGCTGCCACATCAGAAGCCGCCGAGCGTCGGGGCGACACAGGGTGCCGCACCGCAGTTGCTGCAGAAGGCGTGGCAGGAGCTGCGTGTGTGCGCCAAGATCCTCAACTCGGCCAAGCTCACGCAGCACTATCTCAGTCGGCTGTACATCCAGTCGTGCATCGTGGGCTGGATCCGCAAGACCAGAAAACGCCGTGCAACGCTCGCAGCCGAAGCCGCTGCTGCACAAGACATCGGAGACCCACAACAACAGATACAAGATAAGGCTTGATTGTATTAGGATCAAGTCAAAGAAGCCACCCTCCTCAGAAAAAGACTACGCGAGGACCGTTCAAAACTGCGGAACAGCGGTCGGGTCGAAGAACGGGATCTCGCCGTGGGGCGTCACGCGCGTGGCCTGGCGGTTTCCCGGCAGGTAGTCGAACGTGCCAAAGTGTGACGTCACGCGATTGTCCCAGATCGCGACGGCGTTCTTGCTCCAGCGGTAGCGCACCTGGAACTCGTGGCCCTGCGCGACGTGCTGCAGCAGGAACCGGATCACAGCGTCCGACTCGGCCAGCGAGAGCTGCTTGATGCGCGTGGTGAACGCCTGGTTCACGTACAGCGCCTTGCGCTTGGTCACTGGGTGCGTGCGCACGACCGGGTGCTCAAACTCAGCGTACGGGCGGCGGATCGTGAGCCCCCGCGCCGCCGCATCCTCGGCTTGGATCTTGCTGCTGTGAATGGCAGTGACTCCCTCAAGGAACTTCTGCATGGGCGGTGTGAGACGCTCGTACGCCTCGTAGCTGGACGCCCAGAGCGTGTCACCGCCCTCGGGAGGCGTCGTCAGCAGCTTGAAGCTCGTGTACGACGGCGGCTGACGCTCGTACGACACGTCGCTGTGCCAGTGGTTGATGGGCTCGTAACGCTGACGTTCAATCATCGCCGCGCTGGTCGCCACCGACGCCTCGACCACGACGACCTCTGGCTTGCCCTCCGGGTGGCCCAAGTTCTGGTGGATGTGCAGAGGCCCGTAGTAGCGTCCAAGCTCGAGCTGCTGCTCCAGGTTGATCTGCTGGTCCAAGAAGATCACGACGCCGCGCTGGGCAGTGAGCAGCGCCAGCTCGTCCTTCTGCGCGTCCGTGAGCTCGTGGAGCTGGACGCCAGAGATCTCCGTGCCGATCTTGGGGGCCAAGTGCGTGACTGTCGCGTGCTCGAGTAGGTTCTTGAGCGTAGGGTCGGCGTACGCTGCGCGGTCATCGAACGGCAGCACGGGGATCGAGTCAAAGGTCGTCTTGGGAAACACGCTCACGAGCTCCGCGTGGCCCAGCGGCGCGTGCTGCACGTGGAGGTTGTACGCGTTCTTGATCGGCTCAACAGCGTTAGCAGCCCCAGGCAAAGGCGCCTTGAGCTCGTGTAGCTGCGTGTGTGGCTGCTGAGGCTGCGTCGGCGTCTCGGTCTCGTTGTTGTACGGCGCCATGGTGGACAAGACGAAGAAGATTCGGAAATGGAGAAGGTTTCACGAGTCTTCACGCGGTTCGCGGGCCTTCGTGGGTGAGTTTGGGTGGGGCGAAGTATTGCGTGGGGCTTTGCTGTTGAGCAAATCACATGATGGGCGACTCGTGGGAAGGCGACGCAAATGGCTGTGTGTGCGCCGATCTTCCATTTTGGCTGCTTGAAGCTTCCACGGCATGGGCTCCGCTAGACGCCATTGGCTGCGTTTCCCAGCCAATCACGTGGCGCCTTTCTCGCTGCTTTGGACACCTGAGTCTGAGAATTGGAGACGAACTTCAAGCTGAGCGGATCCAGGAGCGACTAACCAGAGTCAGTACGTGATGATTGGAGACTGAGGGAAAGCGATGGAGACGAGTGCAGTTGATGAGAGACCAAGGAAGGAAGTGCGTGCGACTAGCTACGTGGCAGAAGACTCAACATTGGGGATGCGGCGGCCTCTGCCTGCCAGGACGCTTGGATGGGAAGCTTCTTCTGCGGCAGAACCAGGGCGCCACTGGTGACGCGCTGTTTAAAACACGAGATATCCGCGGAAAAGGGCTACTCCAGGCCATGCAAGCCGTGCTTGGGGGCACGCATGGATGTTCGTGCGCGAAGAGCGAAGAAAGATGCGTGGCGGATCGTATTCGCGACCAGACGACACGCGACGTCAGCAGTCGCGCCGTGGCCTGGCAGCTGCGCGCTTCGCCCGAGAACCGGACGCGTTCGTCTGGGTGTCCGCCTCTGGATCGCTGCTTCTCTCTTCCACCTCCATTGCTGCTGCCACTTTCGCCTCTCCGCTCGTTCTGCTTCTGGTTCTTCGCTCGAGTCCGCCTCTGGTTCCCGCGACTTCCGCTCTTGACCTCTGTGTGCCCTCAGAGGCGGACTCGCGCGACTCGTTCTGGGTCTTGGGTGTTAATGGTGCCAAGTTGACGAACCACTCGCGTGCAACTCTTCTAGCGGAAGATTGTGAAGTTCCGCTTCCCAGTTTCTGAAGTGGTGACGTCGCCAGTGTACAGCCGTGAGTGAAGCATGACGAATCATCCATCGAAAAGCCCATTGCAATGCAAACGGGAGTTGGCCAGCGTGCTGGTGGTCGTCACACGACTCCCGAGAGGACAAGTGACTGAGCGATGATGGACTTCGGTGTCTGTCGTCGACGAACAGCGTTGGAGTGAGACAGGAAGAGGTAGAGATCCCAGCAGATCCAAAGCCTGGCCTAAACACTCTCTAAACGTAAAAAAACTAATTTAGACATCAAAAATCAAGTGCACATTTTTAAAACCCAGTAGAAATATGCTGGATTTGGCTCGAATATGTATCCACATCGTCGAGAGCTCCGACGACGCACGTCAACCAGTGTTTCAGTCCCCCAGGCCGCGTGCAACGACACTACTACCACCACTACTACAACAATCGTGGAGTGTACAAGAACGCATGGAACTCATAATCAAAACGGGGTTGTATTCACAGAAAAGGAGATAAAAACGAAGCGGGACGAATGAGCTTTACTGCTCGTCCTTCTCCAAGTACGGGATCTCACCCTGCGGCGTCACGCGCGTGGCCTGGCGGTTGCCCGGCAGGTAGTCGAAGGTCGCGTAGTGGAACGTCACGCGGTTGTCCCAGATCGCGACGGCGTTCTTGCTCCAGCGGTAGCGCACTTGGAACTCGTGGCCTTCGTTCACGTGGCGGTACAGCATACGCAGCACGGCGTCCGACTCGTACACCGACAGCTCGCGGATGCGCGTCGTGAAGGCCTGGTTCACGTACAGCGCCTTGCGCTTGGTCACTGGGTGCGTACGCACCACTGGGTGCGCGAACTCGACCCACGGACGGCGGATCGTGAAGCCCCGCGCCGCCGCGTCCTCGGCCTGCTTCTTGCTACTGTGGATCGCCGTGAGTCCCTCGAGAAACTTCTGCATCGGCTCAGTCAGACGGTCGTAGGCCTCGTAGCCCGACGCCCACAGCGTGTCGCCACCGACTGGCGGCTTAGTGAGCAGCTTGAAGCTCGTGTAGGACGGTGGCTGACGCTCGCACGAGACGTCGCTGTGCCATTCGTTGGTCGGCTCAAGACGCTGACGCGCGATGAGCGCAGGGCTCTTCTCGACCGAGTTCTCCACGACCACGACCTCGGGCTTGCCTTCCGGGTGGCCCAGGTTCTGGTGGACGTGGAGCGGACCCCAGTACTTGCCCAGTTCGATCTGCTGCTCGAGCGTCATCTGCTGGTCCTTGAGGAACACGACGCCGCGCTGTGCGATGAGCAGCGCGAGCTCATCACGCTGGGCGTTCGTGAGCTCGTGGAGCTGGATGCCCGTGAGCTCCGTGCCGATCTTGGGCGCCAGGTGCTCGACCGTCGCGTGCTCGAGCAGGTTCTTGAGCGTTGGGTCGGCAAACTGCGCACGGTCCTCGTACGGGATCACGGGGATCGGCTCGTACTTCGTCTCTGGGAACATGCAGTGGAGCTCCGGGTGCTCGAACTGCTCGTGCTCCGTGTGCTGGTTGAAGGCGTTCTTGATCGGACCCGAGGCGACAGACGAAGCCTCGGTCTTGGTCTCAGCGGCGATGGTGGTGGCGGTGGTCTGCGGGGCCATGGTGGTGGTGGTGGAAATGCGGAAGATTGGCGAATGGCTCTGGTGTGTTCCGCTGTTGAGAAGCCCAGATCCAAAGACCAAAGCCGACGCTTGGTGGCCGCTTCGGAGACACGGACGCACGGACGACAACGCAATCAGAGATGACGAGTTGGTGGCCGTAGCCGCTGGGCGCGTGGCTCTGGCAGCACGCAGGGGCTTCCGCCACAGACGCGCAGCCTTCATGCGTGTCCGACGGTCTCAAGATGACAGTGATGAGGGCGCGCGTGCTCATTGGCTCAGCGTTGGATATGAGGCGAGCCAATCACCAGGAGGTTCAATGCGACTGGAGGGTGGATGAGGCAGGGACACTTCGACGGTCGCGATTACGTAGATGGGAGTAGCGAGTAAGATCAGGACATGCAGTGAGTTGGTCTCTCATTCGGAAAGATCCAGACTCGTCCTGGAAGATCGTAGCGCGTTGAATCGACGGTTGATGAGTGGATGTCCGAGAGAGGGACAGGGGCGTTTGCGAGTGCAAGCAGTGGTTGCGTGACCCAACGCAGAGGAGGAGGAAGTTAGCTACTGTTACCACCGACTGTAAAAGATCTACATTAACCCCGCCAACGACTGACACAATTTTTGGGCAGATATCATTGGGGTCTCGTATATGTCGGCGGGTGTTGCTCGCCTCATACTGTACGGTACGGCCCGTACCGTACGGGGCGGACGTCTTACAACGCGAGTTTACTCCATTTTGCATGGAAAACGTCGGTTTCGCCGCGATGGAGAGCTCCTCCACATGCACTTCTCACCGAAGAGGTCCACATTCACTCAGTGGGACCTCGATGTTTGACGTCGACACAAATTTATGAAGGTTCGGATGATCGCAATTACCTTGATTCCTTGGAGAAGCAGTGCTGCGGGTATCCGATCATAGAGGTTTCGACCTGTCTCTGTGCGTTTCAACGGACTGCTTTCGTTGATTCTCATCAGTCGCTTCAAAATGGATACAGAATCGAAGATGATGATTGGCTACGAGGGTACGTGACCTGGCATGGAATCAGCCAATCAATGATTGCTATCATACCGCGTGGTGGATCTCCGGACGAATGGGCAGCTTCGCCAGTCGGACGTCATGCACCAGCACTGGAGTCGGCCAGCGACGATGATCTTCAAGCGTCCGGAATTGTTCGTAAGAATCGTTGGCGATCTTGTCGGGCCCTGCAGAAATACGTATTACTGTATACTGCAACTGACGGCAAATACATGGGGATTTTGGCGAAATGCCTGGCAAGTGACTCGCTCGTACCCTACGTAGTACAGTACTAGATATGGAAGAGCTGTACTGCTCCCCAATCCGTCTGCTATTATTGGAGACTCTCGCCTCAGTTCTGTGCATGTGATACAACTAGTAAGGCATCTGAGACTAAGATATGGGAATTGCGTCAATGCAAAGCTGAAGCACGCCGTGCGACTTTCCGTTCCGCAGTGCCGGCATCTCGGTGGCACCACGTCTTTCTTCATCCTTCCCAATCACATCACTTCCATCTTGTGTCCTCGGTTCAGCATCCCACGCTGCGCCGATCTGGCGACATATTCCTCGCGTCCTGTTTGCTCATTCAGACCCATCCCATCCCATTCCATTCCATCCCATCCCATCCCATCGCAGCTCGTCCCAGCGGACCCTCCGAGACCCACACGGCCTCAGCATGAGAGGACACCCCATGCCAATGGAACTGTCATTCTCTTGGAGCGGCCTTGATACCAAGGTCTCCATTTCCGTCAAGTGCATTCGTCAAACGACCGGTCATTCAGCCGTCCACCGCCGGCAAAAGTCTCGTGGTGGCATCCTCGGCTTCCCATTGGTCGACTGTCACGAGCGTTCCAGCCAATCACAAGCCTCCGATCCTCTCCAATCGCGTCCGCCCATCACCCTTCACAGTGTTTTGATCCTGAGACCGATCCTGAGACTTTGCCTCAGACGCCTTTCCGAGGATGCTGTACTGTACAAATAGCCATCACTGGACGCAACACTCGGATAGTACAGTCGATTTTGTTTCCATGGCCATCTTGGAGTCCTAGTACAGCTCCGTGAGCTCGCTGGGATCAACGGCTCCTTCCTCCCCGAAGAGCTCATTCCGCAACTCGCTCTGCCATCCACAAGCGACCGCAACCATGGGCAAGTCCGCTGCCTCGCCGGTGCTCACTCCGCTCAACCTCACCCCGGGCCTCGCTGAGTACAGCACCAAGCTCTGGGACGACCGCCCGTCGCTTCTCCGTAACAACATCCTTCGCAATGTGTGTCTCTACCTGTTCGTGATCACGGCCATGGAGGAAGTCGCGAGCTTCGCTATCAACCAGTCGCTCAAGAACTTTTTCCAGAAGCTCGGCTGGTCAAACAAGGGCTCCAACTCCATGAAGCTCACGTACGACGCCATCGCGCAGTTCTCGTGCATCATCGCCGGCTACATTTCCGACGAACGCATCGGCAAGTTCAACACGCTGTTCGGCGCCGCGACGCTCGACGTGTTCGGCTTCACGATGCTCGTGATCGCGTCGCTGCCGTCCGTGCTCAAGAACATCCACGTCGCCAAGATCATCTTCAACGTCGGCTTGTTCCTGGGCGTCGCGCTCACGCAGATCTGTCTGCGGTCCGTGGTGATCTCGTACGGCGGCGACCAGTTCCCACCGGACACGCCGCTCCAGAAGAAGGGCATCTTCTTCAGCATCCACTACTGGGTCGCCAACATCGGCGCCTTCATCGGCTACGCTGTGTTCCCTTCGGTGTCTCTCCACGGCCTCGGTGCGATCCCTGCGGCCTATGGCTACACGACCAACTTCGCCATTGGTCTCGCCTGTCTCGTGGTCTTCGTCATCGTGCTGTGGTTCTCACGCAAGCGCTACGTGAACGTGCCGCCCACGAAGAGCTCCATCGGCCAGGTCATGAAGATCGTGGTCCACCGCGCCAAGACGAGCTGGCGCGCGCGCTTCGTGGTGCTCGGAGCGGTGCTCTACGTCCTGGCGTTCGCCTTCAACGTGCTCGCTTCTTTCCTCGCCGACAAGGGCGAGGTCGGCCGCAACATCTCCAAGGCCGCCGGCGGTATCATCGTCGTGGCGACATTCCTCTGGGTCTACTTCGGTCGCGACTCGGGTTTCATGGAGGGTGCCAAGCAGAGCCTCGGCGGCAAGTTTGACGAAGAGCTCGTCGACGGCGTCAAGCAGGTGATCCGCATTCTGCCGTTCAACGCCTTCAACGTGTTCTGGTGGGTCTGCCAGAACCAGCGCGGCAACAACCAGTCCATCATCCAGCAGACTGACGTGCGTCTGGGCAGTGGCTGGGACGCGAGCCAGATCCCGGGCCCGACCGTGCAAATGTTCAACCCGATCGGCGTGCTGCTGTTTGTGCCACTCACCGAGAAGGTGATCTACCCACTGTACGAGCGCTGGGCGGGCAAGCCGGCCAGTCGCTACGGCAAGGTGCTCACGGGCTACTGCATCGCGGCGTTCGCCATGTTCTGGACGGGCTGCTTCGAGATCATTCGCCGCAACCAGCCAGTGCTCACGTACACGGCGGCCGACGGCACCACCAAATTCATTCTCAACAACGACGGCAAGCAGGTCATGAACGACATCCCATGGTTCGCCGGTCTTCCGCACTACTTTTTAGTGGCGCTCGCTGGCGTGTTCATCGTGATCCCGTCGTACGATATCTGCTACACGGAAGTGCCGCAGACCATGCGCAGTACGTCGATCGCGCTGGGTTTCTTCGTGAACTCAATGGGCAGTACGCTGCTGTCGGCGGTCGTGCTGCTGTTCGGAAAGTACATCCCAGCCAACTTGAACAACGGCCACATGGAGTACATGCACTTCACGCTTGGCGCCGTGATGATCGTCAACATCTTCTTCTACGTGATTGTGATGAACCAAATGCAGTTGGGGATGATCCCCAAGGTGGACAAGCACGCGCTCAAGACCAAGGGCCAGACGCCGCTGATCGCGACCAACGAGACTGATGTCAAGGCCGAGCACGAAGAGAAGCGCGATTAGAGAGTGCGTTCGGAAGGACAAGTATTGCATATAGTATAGTGAGCGTAAGGTGGACCAATAGATCCGGGATCGTTTGGTTTGAAGGGCTTATCGTGTGGTCGTTGATCCAACTTCAACGTGGAGATTTACGGTAAATACCCCCAAATTTACGGTTATTTGTGCACGATATTTCCGTAAATAACGTCTTCGGTCCATAACTAACGCACTCTGCAGACCATACCGGATCTGAGGAAAATGGAAAATGGAAGCGCGCGAGGCGGATGCGTTGCCTGCGGCGACAGAACCCACGCGCAGCCCCAGCACCACTGACACACAACCAGAGAGAAGTATGCGTGTGCTGCGAGGCGTCCATAGTGGTGAGATCTGCGTGCGCATACGCCACGAGGCGCTGTGTGCGGCGGACGGCGCCGTTCACGGCATCGCCGACGGCATCCGCTTGCTGGCGATGGAGCCGCCGACGCTGCAGCAGCTCATGGCGCCGTGGAAGAACAACGTCGACAGTCTAAAACGACGTCGAATGGTCGTGCGGGTACGTTATTTGTGGGCATTTGTATAGGAGAAGAAACCTTACCAGTCGAACTAATAACTTGCCTCGTAGGAACGGCGGCGGCTCGTGCGCAACCGATACAGCGCAGCCCGAAGCGTCTTGGATTCCCAACCAGCCACAGCAGCCACTATACAGTCTATGCTAGACACTGCAGCGACTGAGTCGGCATCTGCGGTGTCCAGCGTGCGGTTCATGGTGGCGTACCATTCGCTCGAGCGGCTCTACGCGCAGCACGCGATGCGCGTGGCGATGGAACACTACGCGCTGCTGGAGCAGGAGCGCGCGTGGATCGCCGCTTGGCAGCACCGTGAAGCCGACGCCTGCCAGGAGCTTCTCCGCACCACCAAGCGCCGTCATCACCTCACGTACGGGCGTGGTGCTTGATCTCTTTTGCTCTCTCACTAACTGACGCTGATCGTTGGTCTCGTTGGTGGTGGCGTTCAGTTCGTTTGCCGTCCATTTGGAGAGCGAGACGTCTCAACAGATCCGCCTATGGCGACTGCAAGAAGGCGACGCCCAGCGCACGCGTTGTGTCAGGGCCGCGACTGAGAATGTCAAGAAAGGGTTCTTCAGGGGCAGTGACGGAGGACGCGTGGAGGTCACAGACGTGTACAAGATCGAGAACAAGCCGCTGCTTAAGGCGTTCGAGCGATGGGTGGACGCCAGCGCCGCTGCCTCATCGACGGCAGCGTCGTCATCGAGTGATTTGAAGGTCAAGGGTTTGTTTTGTTGTGTGCCGACTGAAAGTCTCGAGCACTGCGTGGTGTGGGGGATGCACAGCGACGAGCGTGCACTCGCGAGCCACGCGGATATTGTTGACCAGCAAGTGTTCAATCGTCCGTGCATCAAGCAGAGTGATCGCAGTGGTGCCAAGGCTGAAGCCCCCGGGACAGAGCGTCGCTTTGTCGCGTTGAATCGCGTGGTGGAGGCGAGTGCGATGCAGTTTCCGCGTCGATTCAGCCGTTACAGCACGCTGAACGAACAGCAAGATTCGGTTATGAAGGATCTCACGATGAGCGACCCGCCCGTGAGATACTTAGCGTTGTGCCGCGTGGCTATGGGCAAGATCCAGCGCGTTATGGCGTCGTCAGGACCATCGGAATTCCCAACGAACGAGACTGTGGGGAGCCAGTACTATGCTGAAGACGAGGAGTACGTTGTGCGATTTCCACAAGCGATCGTCCCCGAGTTTCTAGTGGAGGTGAGCGGTTGATGGGTTGACTGCTACGTATCATGACGAGCTGCTGACGGATGCTCTCGTTCTTCCTTGTAGTATCGCTTCACGCGAACAGATGCACAGGAGACGAGTGACGTCCCAGTTGAAGATCGAATCCTTAATGTCGATCTATCCGCGTTTTCTCTGGATCGAGACGCGCTTCCAGCGGCACTTTTCCAGTCAGCAGCTCAAGAAATCGCAAGTTCGACATTGAATGCAAGGAAACCGGCGACTCCATGCTCGCTGTTCCCCGCCAACGAATCAATTCCGTCCGTATTCGGCAAATCGGACCCAAGAAAGCACGACAACGGCCACCACAATGGTGCTAAAGCGAGTTTGACGACAGAAAGCGCATTGGAGAAGTCTGGAAGACGCCGGGAAGTGCAAGTTGAAGGGCTCCAGCAGATGCGCCGTGTGCTGTGGACTCAAGCTCATGCAAAGTGGAGTTCATTGGACCTTTCCATCCGAGAAGGCGGCGGTGAGAAGGACGAAGACGCAGGCCCAGCGACAGAGCAACAGAATGACCGAGAAGAACCCGCAGCACCAGTCAAGAGGCAGTCATTCAAGGCCAAGAAACTCTACGGAGAGCTCGCCCTCGTGCGGCAGCTGCAAGAGCGAGACGCCATCAAGCATAACGGCCTGATCAACCGGTTGAAGAAGCCCAAGCCCAGCAACATCAACGAAAACAAGAAGCCTCGGCCGTTTCGGTAATTTCTCCTTCAAGCACGCTGCAACGTGTGAAGAAGACTCGTCCCACCACGTGGCAGCAGTCAGCAATTGGCTTCAAGAAGCCATTTGGCGTCCCATCAATCGACCAAGTGTAGCCATCCGTGTCACACCACCAGCAGCACCACAGCCAGCTGAGTTTTCCAGCGCCTGGTGGTCGTACCAGACGTTAAAAAAACGGTTGTGAGGACGAGCTTCGTGGTTGAACAGCCAACTACGGTCAGTGAGCTGCGCTGGAGCCTCTCTCGTTCAAAATCTCAGCAAGATCTGCCGGTATTTTCGTTCGCTGGCCCATCGCGCAGGCAAATCCCACGTCTGAAGCAACCCCGACCGAAATACTTCGTATTGCGGCTCTCAATTAGTCAGCTCATGTGGCCAACGACGCATTCCAGATCCAAATCCAACGGCATCGCGTCGAGTCAGTCCCGCCGTCTATTTTGACGCCGAATTGGCGTATCTTCAACGCACAGGGAGCCAGCGCGAGGAAGGGAGAAGCCAGAAGAGCCCAAAGATATGCCCGTGAGCCGCTCGCCTCGCGGGGTTATCTTTAGCTGGCTGCACGGCGCTGTATCCAGCCATTTATAGCTACCTCGCCCTCGCAGCGTGCGTCGAAGCTTCGCTGAAGCCGAGCCAAAGGCTCATTTTTAGCTGAGACTTTGGCCGATTGCAAAATACTTTGCTCGCTATTGCCAGCAAGGTATCCAAGGCATCAACTGGGGTATGCTGTAGCTCGAGGGGCTACGCTGAGAGTAGCTGGCTGGCGAGGCTCGGGGTTGGCGTGTTCTATTGTTTGACGACTCGGAGACCCGGGTTTGGCGGTAGCCAGGCGGCTGGAAAGCTATACTAAGCTGCGCCCGCCACCTGGCTGCTTCACCGCCTGGCAGCGCGGATGACCAGCATCCGCAGCGGCAACTCAGCGAGCGTGTGTGTCGAGCTGAAGCTTCTGCCTTTGTGGTCCACGGCAACTGCAGCGTGGATGCGGCAGTGGCAGACCAGAAGCCCAATTGCCCCCATCAGTTTGCAATCCCCACTGCGCCACACAAGCAAGCGCCTGGCAGCCTACCGGTAGCAGTCTCAGAAATCCCTCACAGTCTCACTTACCAGCAACCACCACTATGAACACTGCGTTTGACCGGCTTTCGACTCCAGCGGCGAGCTCCGTCAAGCTCGAGGCCGCCATGGCCGATAAGCAACAGAGCCAGCAAGGCGCGAACGGGCGCCCGTACTACGGTAAGTGCCAGTACAAGACGGGCAAGTGCTTCAACGAGCGCACGCTCAAGCGCAACGGCGAGGTCCACTCGCTGTGCGAGGAGCACCGCATCAAGCAGAACCTGATCCAGCGCCGCAGCGACCGCAAGTACCAGACCGTCCACGCGATCCGCCGCCGCGAGCGGTCCCAGCGTCGTGCTGTGCTCAAGAAGCAGGTCTCCATGGCCGTCGCGCAGCAGCTCTTCTACGAGCACCAGCAGCAGAAGACGCTGGGCATCCAGCTCGCGACGTCCCACACGCCGCACGCCCACCACTCGTCGCACCACCAGCAGCTTCCGTCGCTGAGTTCGCTGGGCACGAACGTGTCGTCCTCAACCTCCGTGGCCTCGCTCGCCCCGCCGATCCAGATCCCAGGCAAGATGGACACCAGCACGTTCGGAGCCTCGTTTCTATCGAGTGCCGAGGGCCTCGCATCTCCGATTCTGTCGTTCTCGGCTCCATCGGCCTTCGCGAATAGCCGCAGTGACGACGAAGACGACGACGAGGATGAGGACGAAGAGATGGAGATTAAGCAGGAGCCTGGCCGCCGCAAGAGCCGCAGCCGAGGCGTGGATAGCAAGAAGGAGGACGGCTCGCCCACGGGCATCGACGACTTCACGCCCGACTCCTTCCTCAACATTTGCTGCTCGGAGGAGACCAGCGACGCGTTCGCCAACTTCGCCCCCATTCTCACGGCGCGAGCTGAGCGTGAGTTGTGGACAGAGGACGACATCGACTTCCTGCAGACGCTGCTGCTGGCCTAAGGGGCCTCCCCTCCAGCCCAGTCGCGTGCATCTCGGCGTCGTCTCCTTCGTGTCTACATCTCCTCCTCTCTCCCACCTCTCACCTACACCCCCCTCCCCTCCAAGACCCTCCACCATAGAGCTTCATATTTAGATCCAGTTTTGAAAAACCAAGGCCAAACCAAGCCAAGCCAAGCCAGGCGAGAGCCTCCGGAATCCGGCGGAAGATCCGATCCATTCCACGAGCACGCAGCCAGATCTGCAGGTACTGTCCCGCTGGCTGTCTCGCTCTCTCTCGTAGCGTGGCGTACAGCTCTCGCAGCTGAGCGGGCAAGCTTCAGGACCCAGAGGACCCTCAGGATCCTCCTAGGACTTTGAGATCCTCGCCATAATTTATTCTGATTTCCTCCCAAAATGTTAGTGCTGCTGCTGTTGTTCTTGAAGAGGACCCTTTCCTTCCGTCGTTTCGGTCGATTGAGGGTGAGCGTGGCGCGGGAGTTAAAGCGAAGGACCCCAGAGGCGTGAGTCACGACGTGCGTGGCGATCTAGAACGCACGCTGAAAGAGTCAGAGCGGCGTCATCCGCGTGAGCTGCGTGCTCGCACTCAGCTGAGCAGCGTAGTTTAAGGAGTGAAGCAGCTGAGGCGGCAGCGACTCTCTATCTCTCTGTCTGTCTCTCTTTCCCGTCGCGAGAAACAGCCACAGCGAGAAACAGCGACGGCTACGCAACACGGCAAACTACGTTGCGTCGTGTTTGGTACACGTGGTCGTGGTTCGTATTCTGTATCAGAATTCATTGACAATGGCCACTAGAGGCACGTACTATCGACGATAGTGCCCCTTTAAGCGGATGTCTCTTCAGTCGAGAAAGGGAGGATGCGCTCGCTGAATGAACAGCTCAGTCAGCGGCTCTCAGGCGTGGCGATTGGGCTGTGGACGCTTCGTCAAGTTCGTAATCTGATGCGTGCAGACGTGAGCCCGTGTGGGCGTGGCACACTGAACTCACTGTAGATACACCCTTCTCATCCTGAGAGCACTGGTGAGAGGAGACGTCGCCATTGGAAACCTGAGCATGAAGCCGCAAGGATGAAGAGATTTCGAAAGCGTCGCTCACTTCGATGACTTGCAGGTGCATAAACTGGGCTATGTATCCAATCTGCAAAATATTATCTTATAAAGGTCTTTACAATCAACATACAGCCACACTCATTCTATGAAAATTGAGAGTATCCAAATAGAGAGGTTAAGAGAGAGGTTGAGGACGTTTCACAGGATGGCTACTCGGGCTGTTGATACGCCAGTTTCGTGGAAGCAATGGACAAAGCTCAGTGGCCAGGCCACGCTGAATCACACAGAGTCAAACGAACCCCACGACACCCACCAGCGAGTAACACGAACACAAGCAACCGCCTCGGCTTCCACGCCGTCGCCGTCGCTGTCGCCAGACGAGCCGTCTCTCAATGCACCGACGCACCGAAGAACCGATTCCGCTCGCGTGCTTCGCCGCCTCTCGCTCCTCGCTTGAAGCGCGGATGAGCGCTTCCTCCATCGCGACGCGAGCGTCGTGATCTTCCAACGCAGAGGAAGCTTCTCTCGTGCACGAGCATGCTACTGTGGTCGTGGCGCTGTCTCGTTCTCGTTCTCTCATTCCCACATTTGCCTCCAAGCGACTACCTCCTTCTCCCCCCCCCCCCCAAGCTTCTCCTCCTTCTCGTCAACATCACAATGCGAGTCATGTCCCCAACCATGGAAGTCGCGACCGTGCACAAGATCGTCTTGTCCTTCGACTGCGCCACCCTCTCGTCGCCCACGTCTCCGTCCATGCCCAGCGCCTTCGACTCGCGCTTCCAGCCGCTCACGTGGGAGGCCGACGCGCAAGGCTCCATGCTCTCAGCGTTGTACGCCGCCGCCATCTCCCCCTTCGTCAATCTCGCCGCTGGTGACGACACCGCCATGCTGCCGCTGACGCTCGAGGCGGTCATCACAGCCAAGAAGTCGACCACCAAGAAGACCGTGCGTCGGTCGCGACCGCTGACCAAGTGTCGTCGCCGCCGGCTTCTCATGAAGGACCTGCTGTCCAGCGACCAGCCAGCAGCTCCACGCGCCAACGCCTCCCGCGCCAGCCACCGACGCCAGTGTGGTATCCCTGACTGTACCAAGTACGCCCTCAGCGGCGGCTTTTGCATCAGCCACGGCGGAGGCAAGCTGTGTCGCCAACAGGACTGCCGTACGGTCGCGCAGAGCGGCGGGCTGTGCAAGGCCCACGGAGGAGGCAGCAAGTGCAAGTCGCTGGGCTGCAGCAACGTCGCGAGGCGGCAGGGCCACTGCATGGCCCACGGCGGCCGACAGTCCTGCAAGGTCGACGGCTGCGACAAGTGCGCTCATGGAGGAGGCCTGTGCATTGCGCACGGCGGCGGCAAGCGCTGCTCACATGAGCTCTGCGACAAGAGCGCGCAGGCCGGCGGACTGTGCTACTCCCACGGCGGCGGCAAGCGCTGCGCCGCGCCCGAGTGCTTCCAGGCGGCGCGCAAGGGCGGCCGCTGCATCCGCCACCGCGACGACGCGGCCGAGTGAACAGGCCTGCGTCTACAGGCCTGTGTCTGCATGATCGCGTCCTTTGTCCAAGTCTCGCTCGTCTTCCTCCATTTCTCGGGTTTTGCTTCATGTGCTTTTGGTTTCGTTGTGTGGGTAGTTGGTTGGCTTTGTGTCCTTTCTCGCTGTGTTAATGTGATGGCTACACTGTGTTCCTCAATCTACGCCTCCCATGCGTCTGAGCTTGTCGCCTCATTGAGTACTAACGCCTCCATCATATCGCGTGCTGTGGGTCGCCTGCGTGTGTCACTGCCTCTCGTACACAAAACGACTGGCATTGCGCATTGCACATTCCACGTAAACGCTGTGGAGCTCTTCGATGACGTGGGTTCACGACCAACGTCACGGGCTTCGAATCTGTGATTGACCCGTGGGTCGTCGCGAATGACCCGTCTTCATCGGAATGATTGCTGACAATCACTTCATTCAGTATCTTTTCACCACTATGCAAAGAAAAACCACATCAATACACTGATTTACCACGTCACCTATCCGCTCATTTGGTGAGTGATGGTGTTCCCACATTTCTCTCCCTCACAATTTCAATCGCTTTAAACAGGGTATCATTTTACTACACCAAAGAACACCCAAAAAACACAGTCATCTTCTCACCGTAACTGTTCGATATGCATTTATAGAGGTCGTTACTGCCCCTCGCGCTCATCTCCATCTGTCTCGGACTCTGGCCAAACGAGCAGCTCCACTCGGGCTGTCGCCTTTTTCCTCCATTTTCATTCCCCAATCTGGACTTTCGAGCCCAAGTCCCCTTCATCTCTTCGAGTGTCTACCCGCCGTCCGCCGCGCCCTTCGATCCGTAGAAGAGGTCCGTCCTTCGACGCTTCAGCCCACGCCGCTCGACCACCAGCTCATCCGTAGTACAGTAGTCGCGCGCCGCCGGCCGTCGCCTCTTCTCGCATTGTCTAGCGCCGCCCCCGCGCTTCGACTCTGACCAAGTACCCTTCCGGCCTTTACCAACCGAAGAACCCATATCGCAATGTCTGCGACGTTACGCCAACGAGCAAGCACGATGTACCAGTTCCGTCGCTTTCGATGGAAGGCCCAGCGGCACTCGGCCCAGCCTGGGGCCACGGCCTAAGTGGTCATCGTCGCCAGTACGAGCTCGCGCGTGGGGACTCGATCCCTTCGTGTCGGTCGCTCTATTCCTCGCCTCTGGAGAGTGAGGGAGTGTTTTTGTTGAAAGAATGTGCGTTGAGAAAGAGAGGAGAAGAAGAGGAGGAGGAGGAGGAAGTGGGAGGAGAGAGAGAGGATGAGGAGGAGAGGAGGACGAAGAAGAAGACGGCAAGTGGAGAGAACGACGGCGAGCAGGCCGACTGCGAGAACGTCCAGGAGCTCAGCGACTTGTTCTCAAGCATCGAGAGCGAGGCCAGCGGCGACCACGCGATCGACTTTAGCGTACTGCTGGAGGGAGAACACGCGTTCAACGTCGAGGAAGTCAGCGAGATCTTTTCAGATCTGGAGGACGTCTCGGTCAACCAGCAGGACGCGCAGTGCGTCGATAACGTGGCTGCGCTGTTCACGGCGCTGCAAGAGCAAGATACGGACGCTGAGTCGGATTCCGACTCGGCCCAAGATGCTGAGAATGTGGACGATCTGTCGGAGCTGTTCAGCGCACTGGAAGAGCAAGACGCCGTCGACGAGCAGGCCCATGAAGACTGGATCGCGTCGCTGGATGTGGACCACGTCTCCAGTCTGTTCACGGAACTGGAGGAGCTGCAACAGCGTGACGAACAAGTCAAAAGCCAAGTCCCTGCGGCTGTGGCTGTGACGAGTGTACCACCACCGACGGTGGCCGTGGATCCTCGGATCTTCGTGCCGTCGCAGTCGGTTCGCATGGAAGGACGTCGCGTGTCTGTCGCAATGACACTGCCGCGTGTGTCTGCCGGTGCTCGACTCGACACATCGGCGTTCCTCGTCGGTCCGCCGTGTCTGCGTGCTGGTCCGCCAGTGCTCATGGTTGAGAAGCGTAAGCTCAGTGAGCCGTCGAGTCCGATCAGTCGGCCAGCGGATCCGATCATCTCGGAGACGCGACGTGCCAGCGCCGCCAAGCGCCGCCGAGTCAACGGCCGCTTTGTGCGCGAGCAGAACGCATTCGTGTCGATCACGCAGCTGCAGTAGGTCTTTTGACTGATAATCAATCTGCAATCGTACTTCTGCTTCCTTCCCTCGCTAGTATCGTTAGTTGACAACTGAACTCGATGCTGTTAGATTGGCCAAAGATAACGGGGGAGTCACACTTCGACTTCCCAAACAAACTGCAGCACCTCTTTGAGCCTCGCATGGTTCTCACTGTCCGTCACCACAGCCTCGTTCATGCTGGCGCAGAAGGACTTGAGCTCGCTTGAAGACTTCTCGTTGCTCTGCATTTAGGCTCGCGTTGGCGGGCAGCTGGGTCAAGTCGCCAACTTTGCATATCTTCGCGTGCCTCAACACCTCAGACATTTTCGTTGTAATGCCATCGACTTTGGTGAGTTGAAGAGCGTTGCTGAAGGACCACGTTCCGTCAATCTCCTGTCTCGTGAAGCTGTTGACTCGACCTGCGGGGACACCAAAGCAACTTGAGAAGCGCGGACTCCAACGCGTCCTAAATGCTGTAGGAACGCGTGCAAACCCTTGGCGTCGACTCCACTGTAACGGCTTCCAGCGACGTGGAGGACGACAGCCTGGATGGTCTCTCCCCATGGTGCGATGACTTGGTTCCCGATCTCAATGTGGTCGAGATCGCGGCTCGTGTCTCCCTCTGGGGCCAGCGTCTTGGACACGTAGAACGCCTCGATCGATTCGAACGACTTGGCTAGTAGACGTGAACTTGGCGGGACGGTGAACATCAGATCGTACTGTGGCGCGTTAGAATCGTTGCCGAGTGAGTTAGCTACGACATGGACACCTTGGTTGAGTAGCCACTGAAGTCGGATCTTCACCATCGCCCTTAGCAGCGTCCACGCCTCTGGGTAGACCCTTGCCATGTGCTCGAAATACGCTCTCGCCTTGCTGTTCAGCTGCTTCACTCGCGTCGAAAGCAAGTTCGCCACGTACGGAGACGCGATCTTGACACTGACGTCGAGTGATCCTGGCAACGGGTTGCGATAAAGACGAGTGCTCACCTCCGCATCATCCTTGCCGACCACTCGTTCCCAACCCGTGGTGACGTCCAAAGTCGCCGCTTCCATTTGGAACTCTTTCAATTCCAACCCCAGTACAGCCGCATCCATCTCCAGACACGAACGTGCGAGCCCCCTAAACACCGCGAACCGATACGCGACTTCTTCAGCGTATCGAGGGTTCGCAGCACGCGGAAAGGTCACGATGTCGTCCATGCGGCCGATTGCTTCTTCGAGTTTTAGAGCCTTCACCGCAGCCTGCAATTCAGACAAACTCCACACAGGCATGTAGAGCGTCATGTGATTCCTCTCGCGATTCACTACCACGAGCCAGTCCTTGTTCACACTCGTGCACACGACGTAGCGGTGAAAGGACACGGGGACCCCGTAAGGTGGCCCGTCCAACAGAAACATTGCTCTCTCGTCATCGCTAAATCGATCTTCGATGTCGACCACATCGGCGGGAGCTAGTTGCTTGGCTGTGCCGTTCTTCCACACAGCCACATGTCTGACGGCGGAAGACTCGGTGTAGAAAATGAGGACGAACGTTGTGTTGGTGTTCTCGAGCTGTTGCCGCAGTAGGAAATACGCCATAAACATCCACTTGCCGATGCCTACAAGCAACTAAAAGAGGCGCAAGTCAGCAATGAAAGAGAGCATCTGACACAAACGCAAGCACGTACACCGTACCTCGAGTTCCTGTGATTGTGAAGCTGTTTTTGTGGCCACTATGGAACGCCTCCAAGATGTAATCGTAATATTCTACGTACCACTCGCGCACGAAGAACTGACCGTGTGGAAGAGCATCAAACAAGGGAAGTAGCGCTGGAATCGGCAATGTGGTGTGTGCTGAGAACGACTTTGGCTCCTCAACCAAGAGTCCAAGGTGGTGGCCACTCTCCTGCTGACCATGGATGCTTGTCGTCAAGGGGTCTTTTGTGTATGCCGCAGTGTGGGGTGGCGAAGGGACGGGCATGAGCTTGCACGTGGTCGGTGGAATCGACATTGGCGTTCCCAAGCGCACCTCTGTCTTGCTCTTCTTCGCTCCTCTCCTCGGCTTCTCTCCTGGGTCACTATCGGTGCAGTTGTGTTGTGGGTCGATCGGTCCACATCAATCACTATCCTTGGATATGAAGCCTTTTTGATTGAGTTGGCCAAGGAAGCCCTGGTGATTGATGTAGCGGCACCAAAGATTCATCACTCCGTGGCGGCCACTTCAACATCCATAACTAGTCACAATTTACCGTGATTTCATTTTGATTCAAGCAGACAAGCAGCGTCGTCAATCAAAGGCTCACGAAACAAACACGGCTACACTATCGCCTACAAGTCGACTTCCCACACAAACTGCAGCACTAGTTGAAGCTCTTGGTGGCGTCCACTGCCCGTCACCACGTTGTCGTTCCCGTGCTCGCGAAGCAGTTCTTTCGCCTCCTCGTAGAGATGTTCATTTTCGAGAGTTATCTTCGCTTGGGCTGGAAGCCGCGTCAGGTCGCCCAGCTTGTAGATCTCCATCGCGTTCAGCGCCACAGCCATCTCACTTGCGATTTCTCTCACTTCTGTCAGTGGAAAGCGGTTGCTCATGCCATTCGTTCCTTTGATGTGCTGTCTCGCGAATGAATTGGCTCGACCTGCGGGCACCACGAACACTCTGGAGCGACGCGGCCTAAGTCGATTCGCATGCCAGCCAAATGCCGCAGCAGTGCGTGGAGACCCTTGTCGCTGACGCCAGTGTTACAACCTACAGCGACGTGGAACGCCACTGCCTCGATGATCTCTCCCCACGGCGCTGTCTCTTGGTTCTTGATCTCAACTCGGTCGTAGTCGCGGTTCGTATCATTGCACGGCAGTCGCGTCTTGGACAAGTAGAGCGCCTCGATCGTTTCGAACTCGTTGGCTTGCGGAAGCACAGTCGGTGGGACAGTCAACATAAGATCGTACTCTGACGCGTCGGCACTGTGGCCGAGGGAGTTGGCGACGACATGGACGCCTCGCTCGAGCAGCGTGCGAAGTCGGCACTCGACCATGCCTCGGCGTAGTTCCAACGGCACAGGGTAGGTGTGCGCCACTGCCTCAAAGGCGGCTCTTGTCGCTCTATTGAGCTTCAACCGTGTGGAGAGCAAGTGCGTCACGTACGGAGACGAGATCTTGAGACCGGACGTGGCCGACACTGGCAATAGGTAGCAATGGTAGAGCCAACGGCTAATGTCCTCGCGTGTGTAGCCGTCCCGCGAGTCCCTCATCATCCCTGTCATCACGTCCGCGTTTACCGCATCCATCTGAAGCTGCTCCAGCTGCTTCATCAGCAGAGCTGCGTCCGTTTCCAGACACGGACGCGCGAGCCGTCCGAACACAGCAAACCGATACGCGATCTCCTCAGTGTAAGCAGGATCCGAGGAACGCGGAAAGGTAGGGATGTCTTCCATCTCCCCCATTGCATCTTGGATATTGAGTGCCTTCACGGCGGCCTTCAATTCAGGAAGACTCTACAGTGGCATGAAGCTTCTCATGTGGTCTCTCTCGTCCATCATATTGTCGAGCCACGTCTTCTTCGGACCTGTGACTACCACGTAGCGGTGGTCCAACACGGGCACTCCAAACGGCGGACCATCCAAAAGGAAGACCACTCTTTCGTCGTGGCTGAACATGCGCTCGACATCTCGCCCATCCACAGTCGTCACCTCTTGCATTGTACCCGCCTCCCACACAGGTGCTCTCTTCACGACGGAATCCTTGTCGTAGGAGATGACGACGATCGTGGTGTTTGGTTGTTCGAGCTGTGTCGAGGAATGGAAGAGGAGATGGAATCTGCAAGACGCCGCGAGCCAAGAACGACGTCGACGTCGGCCCCCTAGTCACAGGAGCTGCCTGAGGATGAGTCCTCTCATCCCAACTGGAATCTGTGGTCATTCTTGGTGGTGGAGACCGCTTGTCCTTCATCTTCGCTGGTGTTGTCGACTCCACGATTCTGCCGTGGCTCTTCTCATTTTCAGTTGAAGTTGGTTGACTTGCTGCCTATATTAGACGTTGGTACTACATTAGGCTTAGATACTAAATTAGACCTTGATGTAGGACAAACACTGCCAGCAGCTCCATCTTCAGGAGTATCCGCAGGATACTTCCATTTTCCTGACCACCGCCATGGAGCCGCTACCGTCGCTTCTGTACGTGGACGCGCTCAACTACGCGAACGCCTTCTTCTCTCTGCGGCGCCCGCACCACCGCGTGGACCTCGCGGCCAAGCAGATCCGTGTTTTCGCTCGCGCCGCCAAGGCCTCAGGCGTCACGCTCATCGTGTTCATCGACGCCACGCAAGCCACAGAAGAAGCCGACACGAAATGGCGCACGCGCCGCGAGAACGAAGTGGTCAAGGGCATCCAGAACATGCCTCAGGGGCTGGAAAACCTCATGCGCGACTGCTTCCAGGCCGAGGGCGTCGAGGTGTTCTACTCGACGGAGCACGACAACGACGACGCGCTGGCCGCCCACGCACAGGCCAACAACGGCGCCGTACTGAGCCAAGATAAGGACTTCTTCCGGTACCGAGACTCGACTTTTACAGTCTACAGTGACTTCAGTGTGCAGCGTGGACGCCTGGTATTGATCAAGGCCGTAGAGAAGGCAAAGAACAAACACACGCCGGCCAAACGAGACCTGGTGCTGGACCCACTGCCCAACGTCGTGAAGGAGAAGCCTCGTTTCGTTGACGTCAGAAGCCGCGGTGTGTATCGCCGAGGCACTGGAGGGCCTCTGGTCAAGGAGCTGGGCAATCTGCACTTGCAGGTGCGTCCGCTGCGGCTCGCACTGTACAGTCGAGAGGGCATCGCTGGGCCGATCAGAGAGATCTTCCCGACGTGGGACGTCCAGACGAAGTCGGTTTTGTGGGTGGAAGAAGACGTCGAGCCAAGCGACGACGCTGAGTGGAATACGCTGCTGGATGAACCAGTGAAGGCACTGGAGAGGCTGTTTCCTAAGCCGTGGGTCAAGCAGCAGGCCGTCGCGTCGAAGGACTGGGAGAAGCACTTGTTCTCGATGCACTCGATCGTGTTTGAGATGTGTCTGATGGGCGGTGGCGTCAAGACTCCAGCGAACGCGACGCTTGTAAGTCTCATCACAGACGCGTACAAGAGCGAGTTGGCCAACGACGCTACTGCCGGTGTCGACTCGTTGACGGAAAATCTGAGTTCGTTGGGTATCAATCCACGAACTGACACGAGCGGCCTCTCGCCAGTGCAGTTCACGTGCGTGCAGTGCCATCAAGAAGCACAAATGTCCGGTGGCGAAGTGCAGTTCTTCAAAGACAAGGGATTCGCGCTGCCCAAGCGCTGCAAGCCGTGCCGCAAGGCGCGTCGCTCATAAAGGTAACAAGTAACTCCAAACGAGGAAAACCGCTAGACGACGCCGACCGCGTTTTGAATGAAATTGATTTACTAACCATGGCACGCATTTCCTTGCAGACTCTCACTCGATTTCCCACACGAACTGTGGAATCTGGTGTAGACGTTGATGGCTGGTACTGCCCGTGGCCACCGCGTCGTCCTCGTGTTGCTGTAATAAGGTCTGTGAATGCTCGTAGACTTGAAGCTGCTCTTGATCAAGCTGCATTCGGGTGGAAAGTCTGTGCAAGTCTTCAACTGTGTGGATGTTGGCTGTCTTCAACACCTCAGACACATCCAGTGTGATGCGATTCACGGCCGTGAGTGGAGACGAGTCGGTCACAGGATCGGTTCCCTCAATATACTGTTTGGCGAAGCGCCGGCCTCCGCCTTTGGGGACGACGAACACCAACGCAACCCGATGCGGTGTCACACAAATCCCTAGTTCCTTGAGCAGAGTGTGGAGTTGTTTGCCGTCGAAGCAGTTGCCGTGCATCGACGTGAAACACTACGACGTCAAAGCCCTTCCCTCCATGATGAGCGATGTTGCTCTTGTCCGATCTTCACGAACCCGAGATTACCTCTGTCATTTCCAGTAGCAACGCACACCTCGTTGATCGACTCGTAAGCGCTATCTCTCCTTATGGGCATTGATTCTTACGTAGTATGCCTTAAGGGCATTTTTCTTCTTACGCTACCAGCTCGAGCATCCCGGCATCAATTCGTCCTGATCACCAACAGGAACGACGCTGCTGTCGCATAACCACGTAGTAACTCAAACGGAAGTGCGTGACGTGGTTTCCGAATTCAAGACGATCCAAAAGGTACCTTCCTGCTCAAAGGCCTACCAAACATGGAGCCTCTCCGCCCTCATCGCGGTTGTACGTGTAGCTGAACGACGACGTGGTCGGCAAGTAGGCGCGCGTGGCGACGCTGTTGTACGTTGGCGGGCTCTACGAGCGCATCTGCAAGACCTGCGTGAGCGTGTAGTACATGCGAGTCGTCGCGCTGTTGGCACCACACACAGTCGGAGGCACGCCGCCGTTACGAAACTCGTAGAACTTGCAGAACTGGAACGCAGCCTCCTGTAGCTTGTAGTCGAGCAGGATCTTGGTCAACGCCGAGTACGTCATCGCGTAGTATGGCTCGTTGTCTCGAATGTCAACCGCTAGAGGACGACGGCGAGTCTCTCCCTTGGACCACTTCTCGGCCTTGTCCACTCCTTCACACTGCACTTTTGCTGACACAAATTCCACGAGAATGCCACGCATCTTCTCCAACCCAACCATGGACTGTTTGGTTTGTACTCGTCGGCGAATCCCGGCAGGCGGTTCGCAACATCGTCACAGAGACCAGGCGTACGGCCAGCACCATTTTCGTCCCAGTCATAGTTGGAAAGGTGCGCGATGCCGATACAACCCAAGGACACCGTTGTCTGGAGGTTGATGTTGATGTCCGTGAGCTGGTCTACACGCTCCTTGCTCAATACCTGGTTGTACTGGTCGACAAAATCGAGGACACTTGCGAGACTGCCGGACCCATCCAGGAGTGATTTGAGTGTAGCCCACGCCGTCATGTTTACACTGATGATGCCCTCCAGCTTGCCGACGGCGGCTCGAGCTCCCTCGACGGTCTTGATCAGCTGCTGGCCAGCTATCTTCAGATCGCTCGGTGATGTTTCAAAGCGGTCCACTTTGTTCCCGTTGATGCCATCCTCCGCATCCTTGACGTGCTGGCTGGCATTGTCAACGTCGCCCGCGGCAAGTGCTGTGACTGCCTTCACGACGGACCGGGCGCCTTTGAATACGCGAGCATACTGCCACTGCAAGGGCAGCATACCCGTGTCGTATATCAACTCGTCCATGTCGTCATCTTCTTCCTTGAGGATTTCGTTCGCACTGTTCACTGAGTTCGTGTAGTCAACCTGGATCTGGCCAAAATCTAAAGGCAGCGTCGTCACCTTTACACACGCAGACTTCTGGATGTCTGCGAGCGCGCCAGTGCCGTCGCGGATCTTCTTCGATATGTCATCGCCGGCCTTCTTGATCTGCGCCTTGGTCGCTTGCATCTGGTCCAACAGGCTTCCATACTGCTTGTCCGTCTGGTCCATGATCTTGTCCTTGGCATCCTTAATCGTCTCCTTGACTTCGTCGGCTTGCGTCGAGATGTGCTCCTTCAGCTTTTCCGCCTTCTCGACGATGTCATCGCGCGTCTTGGAGCCTTCCTCTTTCACAACGCCGACAACCTCAGCGGCCTTGACATCGATGTGCGTCTGGATCTTCTGGGACTCTTCGCGAACGGTCTTGCGTGTCTCCTCACCCTCATACTTCACAGCGCTGATGATCTGGTTCGCCTTCTGGTCCATGAACACGCGCGTCGACTGACCTTCCTGGTGCACGACACCGATCACCTCGTTCGTCTTTACATCGACAAACTCACGTAGGCCGCTGAATTCATTCGAGATATGCGTCTTGAGCTCATCAGACTTGGCGCTGATAAAGCTACGGGTCTTCTCCGCCTCCGAGCCGATCTGGTACTTGAGCTCCTGCTTGCTCTGCTCGACAGCTCCAAGAATAGCTTGCCCTGTCTGATCCAGTCGCTGGGCCAATTCGCGGGAGCTGCTAGCAATATCCTGGCGGATTGCAGCAGTCTGAACGCCAATCTGCGTCGTCAACGTGTTCGTATTCTGATCTATCGACTGCTGGAGCTCTCAGCCCGTCTTCTCCAGAGCGTTCTGCAGATCAACGCGAGTCTCCTCGATATCCTTACGGATCGCATTGGTGCTGTCCATGATCTGGGTCTTGAGCGAAGACATTTCCGTTTTGATCGACGATCCGACCTGATTCGTCACAGTCTGCAAGGTGGACATGATCTCGTACTGCTTCTTCTCCTGGTCGATCACATCCAGCTTCTTGCGCACGTCCACTTCCAGCACATCGTCGAGTGGCACGACGTTGCTGCGACGCTGGCGTTCAAAGCCAGGCACGGACTGCAACCCGTCGTTGAAGATCTCAAGCTGACACAGCGTGAGCGGAGCACGAGTCAAGTCGTCGCAGACCAGCGGCGCTACAAACTGAACAATGATCGGGAAGTCGCTCGTCGTGTAGTAGTCGAAGTACTCCACGTTTATGTCCAAGTACCGCCCAGCGGATATCAGCACGCTCGCAGCGAACACGCAGTCAGTGTTGATGACGACTTGCCAGGCTTTCAAGGACTTGGAAGGTGACAACAAGGGCAAGGCCACCGAGTTCAACAAAGCCATGAACGAGTGCACGGAACTGAATGGTCTCGCATCCCACGTGACTTCGCGCTTCCTTAGTGCGATTGATCTGCTGGAGCAGCTGCGCTCGAGCCTTTCGTCAATGGCGTCGTCGGGCTTGGCATGTAACGCAGCAAGCTCGGCAGTCAACTTTGGCGTTTCAGGGTCGAAGTCACTGCGTAGCTTGCAGGAAACGCGTGTCGACCTGCCAGAGAACGAGCCGTACTACACGATGACGTACTCGGCGTTGACCAAGATCCTGCTCGACTACCAGCTCCAGGAGGCCGCGTTCCAGTTCTGCAAGTTCTACGAGTTCCGCAACGGCGGCGTGCCTCCGACTGTGTGTGGTGCCAACAGCGCGACGACGCGAACGTACTACATGCTTGACCAGATCTTGGCGATGCGCTCGTACAATGCGCCGACCTACAACAGCGTCACGACGCGTGTGTTCCTGCCGACCAAACTCCAGGTCAGCTCGGTGTACAACCGTACGTACCCGTACGTGGACTTGGCGCAGTTGCGAGCTGGTGAATCTGTGTACTTCACGTTGCCAATGTGGGACATCGACTGGCTCAAGAAGTACGGATGGATCGCGACGAACGTGGCAGCCAACAAGGTTCCCAGCACGTACTTGGAGTCGATGATCATCTACCTGCCCGTGGAGGCCAACGCGTCTGCTGGTAACCCCTTGGCGAGTAGCATTACGGCAGCAGTCCACGTGGAGTCGACGCGGAAGCAGTCACTGGCACTCACCAGTGGCAGTCGTCAGTACCAACTTCCATCGCAGACTTTCACCTCGGGTGCCACGTACGGATCCAGTGGCTGTGTCGACGCCAACGCTGCCGTCAATCCGTACGATGTCACTGCTGGTTGTGTTCAAGACGGTGCTTTGTCGGATGTATGTCTGCGTGAGCGAGGCACGACAGAGACGCAGAACCAGAAGCAGCTTCTGCCCGGTCTCTTTTCCACGTGGCGAATCACGGCCGACTTCAGCCAGGCTCCAGGAGGAGCCCTCGACATGATCGTACCTAAGCCGTTCGTCAACAGCACGCCGAATGAGCCAGTCGGGGAACTCGTGCTGATCGCCGATTTGACTGTCGTTCAGGTCACACCTGCCAAGGTGTCGACTGCTGCCGTGGGCGAGAACAAGGAGTCGACTGTGAAGACCGCTGCGGTCGCTGGCACGTGCTGTGCGGTGGACGAGTTCCGTGTCGCTAGGAACGAGTGCCAGAAGTGTGCTCCTGGAACCACCGGTGCGCTTAATGGCTACGCGTGTGTACCAGTTTAGTCGGCAGGATTTGCAATATCGTCGATGCTCCTAATAACCACCAGGAATGCGGTCACACGTGCCAAACCACAAGTTGTTGGTTGACGGTGACTGTTTGGGGAAGAAACGATGATAGTAAAGCGGAGGCAGAGGTTATTGAACGAGGAGGCCACCAGCGACAATCTTGAAACGATGTCTTGGACAAAGCTCGAGTGAGAGCATCAAGTGACAAGTGCCGTGATCTCCTTCGTGAGACTTGGCGACGCTCGTGCCACGAACTCCTCATTGTGCTGCATGAGCCACAGTACCACTGGCGCATGGCGGTTTCCCACTGCAGACTGCAAACCACGCATCGAGCAGCCTCCAACGCCGCTTGTGGAGCAGTAAACCCAGCGGAGGACGTCGAGGTGACCGTATCTGGCTGCGATATCCGCTACCAATGGCGTGGACGCCTCTGATGAGCACACTTGGTTGCCGTAAAGCCACTTGATCGCGTCAGGATGACCGTGCACGGCTGCGATACTGGTAGCTGATCGCCAGACGCGGCGACAGAACAACACGTGCTGTGTGAGCTCGTGGACACGCAGGTACTGAGCCACACCCTCCAGTACAACAGTGTGGCCGTGCTTGGCGCCGGTCCACACAGCAGTACGAAGCGTCGGCAGGTCCTCACAGCGAGCCAGTAGCCACTTGAGCAGATCCACACGAGCGTAGCGTGCTGCCCACTGCACGACACGAGTCTTCTGCGCCTTAAACAGACTCTCCAAGCCCTCGTGCTCCAGGAACCACCGCACGATATTGGAGTCTCGCGTTGACTGGAGCAAAAGACGTAGGCTGGACGCTGTGAAGACGTCTGGGTGTTGCATCTCAGCCAACGCCTTCAATACTTCATAGGATATCGTTCGGATCGCCCACTGGGGAAGCCACGGCAGAGCTAGGCACGTCAACGACGGCAAGCTGAGGAAGACCCAACGAGACGCTTCCAAAACCTTCTCTCGTGGTTGAGCATTGACGAGTGACCACTGGTACGGACGCCGTATGTTAAGAACTTCCGTCTGCGTACCGAGTGTGATCTCCTCCTCGTCGTAGTAGCGCACGATCGTGTACAGGAAGCGGAGGACGCTTGGATCTCTCGGCGTGACAACGTCCGTAGCACGCGTCAGCAGCCACTGCAGCACCACGAAGTTTCCCGTACACACGAGACTCACTATATCGACGTTGCAGTCGACGATATCTCGAATCGAACGTCGTGTCCGCAGGGCTTCTGCCGATGCGTGGTTGAACACAAACTCCAGCACCTCAATGCTCTTGGATCCGATGGCGTCGTGCAGAAGAGGCTGATTCCACACGCCCTTCTCTTCAACGAGCCACCGCACAATCTCCAAATGGCCAGCCATCGCGCTTCGAATCAACGCGAGTGCCAAATGGCCAGCCACTCGACCTCCCCACATCAGACGCTCCTCGTCATTTGGAGCCTCGTTCCCCGGGGGTGTTTGCAGCTCGTCATACAACCACTTCGCCATTTCGAAGTGACCCATGCCCGCTGCTACCACGATCGTGCGTGGCGAAACTTGCACGATTCCTTCAGAGATGATACGCTGGAGCTCTTCAAGTCGGCCAAGCTTTGCGGCAAATATCTGCGGGTCGTTCCAGTCGCCAGGCGTCCTGCTTGGGCTTCGATCAATGAGCTTCACGTCCGGAAAGGTCTCATCAATCCATCGCACGACAGCTTGGTGGCCTGCTCCATCGGCCGATTCACGTGCGTACGGAGTACACCCAAGCGTACGCCCGTACTTCCGATGTAGATACTGTGCCACGTCCAGGTGGCCGTTGATGAGCGCGTCGGCAAGCAGCACGTTTCGTTCGGACCGGTCCAGCTCAGAGTGGCTGCAGATGAACTGGATGACAGCGAGGTGACCACGCTCGGCCGCCTTTCTTCTCGCTTCAGTAGACACCATGAGCTCGCTCATCGACGGGAGCTCCAACAGCTTGGTTAGCAGATCGGCGTGTCCTTGTTCAGCCGCCCAGTTCTGCAGAGGGTACTTGGACTTGGGACTTTCGACTTGCTTGCGTGGCAGAAGACCGTGCTCTCGTGAGGCGGCACACGTAAACATTGTATCATGCACGTCGTAGAGACGCACGCTCCACGCGTAGATCCCCAGCGCGTGTGCGTCGTTGCCCTGGAGCGTCCATCGGATCTTCGAGGGTCGATCCATACTCATCGCCGTCTTGCAGTTCCGTAGCAGCCACGTCACAGTCTCCATCTGCTTGCTCTTGGCCGCGGCTTCCAGTGCCAGATACGGATGGTAGGCACTCGCTGTGTGGAGCCACAGCACGGCGTCCAGTCTGCCCAGGCGACAGGCTTCGTACATGATGTGGGGCGGCAGCGCGACAGGCGACAGATCGAAGTGTCGGATCACGGACCCCATGGCGGCTGAGATGCTGACGCTGATGTGGAGACCGTGGCTGTCAGCCAGCGACTCCACGGCTGACGGCGACGCGCTGAAGCCGCTGCGATTACCGGCGCCTTTATTGAGAGGCAGCAGCTCTCGCTGGATCGTCGCAGCGGCGCGCCAGCAGCCATTGGCGAGCGCGTGGTGCAGCAGCAGCGTGGGTCGAAGAGGCCGCCGGCAGTCGTCGTGGTAGGCGAAGAACTGCCACAGCGCACGTCGCTGCGTCTCCATCGCACACAGCGCCAGCTTCAGCGCCGCATCGTCGTCCAGCAGCGGCGACAGCGTACGCCAAGCCCACTCGTGATCCTCCATCCACGGCATGTTGTCGGATTTTCCTGATTTGCCCAAGAGAGAAAACGAACTTAGATACCGAATGCGAACTTAGCGAGAGATCCATCCTTGAAATGGGTACAGTCTCCAAACATGAAAATGAACGCATTGCCACGGAACAAAGCCTGAAGGTATGATGGATCACTCTCACACGCCCCACACGAACTGCGGGGTCTTGCTTGAAGTTGTTTGTAGGTTTCACTGTCGGTCACACTTACGTTGTTCTCATGCCGACACAGCAGATCTCGAGCCTCCTTGTAGAGCTGACGCTGTTCTGGGTTGAGCGTCTCGCCGGGCGATGGTCGACGCAAATCACCCCCAGTGTGGATATTGGCAGCCGCCAACGCCTCATACTTCTCCACTGAGATTCGATCTACGACCGTGAGTGGAAGGTCGTAGTCCAACCCAAAACTTACCTGGATCTCCTGCCGCGTTAAGCAATCAGCCTGCGCGGCGGGGACGACGTACACCAGTGCGAGTCGAGGAACGTGGACACACATAAACTCCAACTGCGTAAGCAGCTCATCGAGTTATTTGCCATCAATGGGATCGTTGTCCCTTCCCATCACGTGAAACACCACGGCGTCGATATGGCGCCGCCAAAATCCACTGGCTCGCTCGTTCTTGATCTCGAGTGCATCTGCCATACGTCCCTCTTTGCTGTAGCGGCACACGCTGGCGTCAATCAAGTACAACGCGTCGATCGACTGCAAGGCGTCGCACTGCAGGATGAACCACGGCGCTCCTGTGGGGTCCTTGAGTCCGAATTTGCTTGAAAAGAGCTACGTCAACGGACCACTTGACTCGGGTTTGAGCTTCAGATCGTACTCACGCAACTCGGCAGGCCAGTCGAGCGAGTTGGCGACCATGTGGATGCCTTCCTTGATGAGTGAGAGCAGTCTGTTCTTCAGCATGGCTTGACGAAGCGCGGGCGCTTCTGGATACCAGTTTACACCCGCTTCGCGTCCTCACCATTGAGGTCTTCGACTCGAGCAGACAGCAGGTTCGCCACGTAGGGTGACGGGATCTTGAGGTCGTAACTGTACCCGGAAATCGACGAGTACCAATGGCACAGCAGTGGGTGCAGCTTCTTGTCGATGTGCTCATCTGAGGAGTCGTTGCTCTCATTTTCATCGCGGTCGACGTAGCCTATAGGCACCTTCCCCGTCACCACGTCGACGGTAGCTGCCGCCTTCTGCAGCTCCTGGAGCTGTGTCGCCAACCGAGAAGCGTCAGTTTCCAGGCGCGACACCTCCAAACACGTTGAATCGGTACGCGACTTCGTTGTTGCCGCAGTCTTCAGCACCACGTGGGAAACTTGGTATCTCGTTCATCCGACCCAACGCGCTCTCGAGATCCAGCACATCCACGGCGGTCGTCAGCTCAGCCCCATCCCACAGCGGCATGAAGAGCATGCGTTCGGTTTCCTCATCTTCCACCTTGCTGAGCCACTTCTCTTTGAAGCTCGTGAACACCACGCGTCGGTGCTCCAGCACGAATCTCTGAGTCGGCGGTCCGTCCAGCAGAAAGATGGCGTCTGGGTCGCTTGAGAACTGCATCTCTAGGTCGGCGATATTCTTCGTCGCTTCAGTGGACTCGCCATCCTTCCACACCATAGCATGCTGAATGACAGAATTCTTGTCGAAGGAGATGAAGACGAACGTATTGTTTGGGTGCTTAAGCTAGTAGCGCGCGAAGAAGTAAGCCATGAAGAAGGACGTGCCGACGCCTACAAGCAGAAACAGCAGCAGATGAGTTCGATGCCAACGACAAGCCAAACTAGTGTCGTTCTCAAGTGCTCGCACCTGAAGTTCATGAGACTGTGATGTCAAGGACATCACCGTAGTCGAACTCAAGCATCATCCGATGGTAGTAGTCCACGTAGCAGTCGCGCACGAAGAACGAGCCAGTGGGAAGATCACGGAAGTCGAGCGCGTTTGCAGACAGTGGGGGTCGATTCGATTCTTGGTCACGAAGGCGATCGAGTCGACAGCGTCTTACTCTCCATGGTGGTTGCGAAGTCGAGAACTGAAGGAATGCGACTTGGTCGCGAAGTTCCTCTGTACAGAGGCGAGTGCCTAGATTGGGCGAGCACTATTACTCAAAATCAATAGCCTTCAACTTGAAGTGCCATCACTCACCAAACAACTCTCAGTTCAGATCGTGAGTGATGGGCACGGCTAGACGGGGGGGGGGGGGGGGGGGGGGGGGGGGGGGGGGGGGGGGGGGGGGGGGGGGGGGGGG
>JAADWY010000282.1:0-36931 GCA_023336355.1 Pythium dissotocum | reverse complement strand
CTGCAGTGAGATCGTGGACTGGTGGGTCGTGGAGAAGCCTCTGAGCGTGTCCACGAGCGACTTGGCGGCCATCCGCACGCACTTCAAGCGCATCGCGTCGTCCGACAACGGCAAGAACGCGCGTCCCACGCAGCCGCTCAACGGCCATCATTGTGATGTACTACTAGATCCAATATGGCTACATGTAGTGATTTTGACAGAAACACAGTTTTGATGTGGACTACGCTAATCATGATCTACCACCATTCCGGATCGTGGGTGGGAATGAGCTTCTGAGTTGAGAAGGGCACAAACGCGAAAATGGACAGCGTGACGACGGTGCCTCGCGCGACGGCGCTGCTGCTGGTGCTGCTGACGCGGCTTCAGCAGCACTGGCGTGTACAGTCGGACCTCCAGGCGCTGGAGCTGCAGCTGCTGACAGCGGGCGTCAGCGCTGCGCCCAGCGCCGTCTTCGCTGCTGAAACGACGGCCGTGGAAGTGCGAGCGATCGAGATCGGAGACAAGCTCTTCGTGCACTTTGTGTCGCCGCAGACGGCGCTGCGACTGGATTTGGCGTGGGTAGCTGCTGATTTGCAATTGAGCTGCTGAATCGACTGGCTGACTGGCTGACTGACTGACTGACTGTAGGCTGAGTGAGTATGTTAAACCAGCGGGTGCTGACAGCGACGCGTCCTTGGACCCGCGCCAGCACACGCGTGTGAAGCAGTGGGTCGTGCTGCACGAGCTGCTGCAGTGGCGGTATGTACATCATCAACCTCGACTGTGTGTAGCTAGCTGCCTGTATCTGACCCTCAGTCGTATTGACCCGTGTAATAGACTCAACCGTAATGTGTATCCGGACCTTGCGGCCACTGGAGACCGAAGCCACGCCAGCGCGAGCGCCGACGCGGAGCTGGGGCGTCTGCCTGAGCCGCTGCTGCTGCAACTCGCGCCGTTTCTGTCGGCCGTCGACTTTTGTGGCGTCACGCAGACCAACCAGGTGAGACCGTGAAGAGGATTCTATGGAATCGACTCACTTGCTGACTCACGAGGTGCTTTCTGTCTCTTGTAAACGCAGTTTCTGCGTCGGTTTGCAGACAACCAGGAGATTTGGAGCGAGTACGTCAAGCACGGTACGTCATCCCCTCATCTGAGCGTTCTTCCCTTTGTTTTGACTCTGGGATTGTGGCTGTCTCCGTAGACTTTCCGCCGGCTCCAGGCTCCACCACAGCCCCCACAGGCACCCCGAAGGAGTCCTACGTCGCCCACCACACACGCGCCAAGCGCCTACGAGACACGCGGCGTTCGATGGTGCAAAGCGGACTCATGCACGAAGGAGAAGACTTCTTCGATCCCCCGCGTATCTTCATTCCGCCTGGACTTCGTCAGCCTGGACTCATCCCTCCGCCCTTTGTCGGTCAGTGGCGACGACCGAATGGAGGCCACACGCGGTCTCACGACTGGTAAACACGTAGCTCCTTAGGTATCCAAGAACAATCCAGCAACTTGCATCCTTCAGACGCTATTTTCTGATTGTCGGGCCATTAAAATCCAAGGCTATTCTCGGGTTCTGTGGGGTTAGCTGGAAGAGTCAGGAACACTGCGCCGTGGTCTTCTGGTCTCACCTCTTCGAGTGTGTCCATCAAGCCCACGATGCGGTGGAATGCGACGCCGCCCTCGCGCTTCGATGGCGCGCTGGCGGCTGTGCCCGTGACGCTGCTGAGTCGCGACGAAGACATCCACCACCCTGTGCATCTATACAGTCGAACACAGGGCGCGAGCCGCCGCTCGCTGCCGTCGAAGCCTGCCGTTCCGACTGCGACAGTGGGCCCACGCGAGCCACGGCGTCCGTCTATGGCGACTCCAACGGAGACCATCCGCCTCAGCGCGACAGTTGTGCCCACTCCACGGTCGTCCCACCAGCAGAAGCCGCCGTTGAGTGCTCGCGATCTGTCGCCACGATGCCTGAGCGTGCAGGATGAGCCGCAAAATGGAGGGCTACAGGCAGACCTAAGTGAGACCTTCGCGCCCAAGTTCCTCGTGTGTGCTGGACGGGCGCTCAGCAACAATAACGATGACGACGATGACAACGATAGCGAACAGCACGGTGCCAGTGTGGAGAAGCCGGTGGATTCTTCTAGTGTGACGAGCTCCGACAGGGCGAGTGAGCCGCTCAAGTCGAGTCGTGGTCTCCAGCGGTCGGATTCAGAGCTTGAGCTCATCATCAGCGAGCTGAGGGAGAAGATCGCGCTTCAGCAGCGTCAGAAGACGCCGCGTTCGTCCGACGACGACCCAGCGACGAGCAATGGGAGCTCTCGACCTGGAAGCGCTAACCAGCGCTCGCGTAAACACCTCAAGAACCCACTCGAGCGCATGCACATGTCGTCGTCGTCGTCGTCGTCGTCATCGAATCTGCTGCTGCGACGCCAGGCGTCGGCAAGCCAAGTCGCCGCAAGTCGACTGGTGTCGGAGGGCACAGCGACGATGGTGACACAGGCGGTGCTGTCCAGCTCGGCCTCTCGAGTAACTTTGTCCACTCATTCGCACCAGACTCAGCAAGTCGCTGCTGGACCAGAAGCTCATGAAGTTAGAGGCAAGCTCAACAGTGAAGAGGTGGACCACGACGGCCTTCGTATCCGATCCTACGCTGGAAGCGACTTGACGACTAATCAAGTGCCGCATTTTGTGAGCTCCACGTGTCTGGGGCTCAATCTGCCTAGTCAAGAGCCGCCAGTGCGTGGGCTACAGTCGTCAACGACGGAGACGACTGAGCCACAGCTCGGCTTTGTCTCACAAAGGCGCCCTAGCAGACAGCGACTTCGCACTCTTGCGGACTTGGATCTCGAACTCGAGCAGATAAACGACGACTCACGAGCCAATGACACGAGCGGGTCGCTCTCGCCTGTCGGTCCGTGGCTGGTGGACCACGACAGCATCAGCAGTACGCCTCTGACATCAGCACGATCCACAGGCTCGCTGTCGCCGAGCTCGTCATCGGCACAGCTCACTCCCACGGCTGAAGACCCGGCTCTGTCCCCTCGCAGTCGTCTATTGTGGCTCTCCGACTGCGGCAGTGACGACGCGTGGGAGTCCACGTCGGCTCGTGTGCTTGCGATGCTGCGGCCAGGCACACGAGCCTTTTTTAATGGAAGCCGTCCGACGAGTGCGCTGGAAACGCGGCGGCTCAGCAACTCGAAGCTACTGGCGAAGACGCCGTCAGCAGCAGCTAAGCCTCGGGCCGTGTCAGCGAAGACCACGTCTGCGAGCAGGAGGAATAGCAGCCACAGCACCACGGTCTCACAAGATGCAGTGGTCTCAGGAGTGTCAGCAACAACCAAGAGCCATCGTGCTAGGAGCAACAGTAGCAGTGCAGGGAGTAGCGCCAGTCGCCAGCGGATACGGTAGCTGATTGCGCATAAAAGAGACCACCACAGTTGATGGGCAGTCCAAGTTTGTACTAGTATACGACTACGCTGCTGAGCTCATGTGGGCGCGCACGACGAAGGAAGACGACGAGCTGCTCGTGTCCACGTCTTCGTCCAGTTCCACCTGCGGCCATCGCTGGTCGCGTGTGGGATTCGCTAGTTGCGCCTTGGTCTCTGTTGCCAGCAGCTCCAATTCTTTCTTTCCCTTTGCCACTTGCAGCTTGAGAGCAACGTCATCCTCCTCGTCGTCGTCCTGGTTCTCACTGTCGCTGCTGAAGCACAAGTCGCTGTCTTCAAGCGATTCGACGGCGAACTGCTTGGTCTCCTCCACTTGCTCTTTGTCTTCCTCTGAGTCTTGCTGCTGGAGCCTCGATCCGTTTGTAGTCGATTGAAAAATCGTGAAGCCAAACCCACGCTCCGCCTTCTTGAACAGCGCACGCACTTCCTTCTGCAGCACTGAACTTTCAATATCTTCTGCCTTCGAATCTTCCTGATCGGCGTCTCCGCTTGAGCTGATCGAGTGGTTCGGGTCTAGATAACCCACGAGCCAGTCTTTGACCCACGCCACTTGGTCCGCGACACCTTCCTTGTGCTGGAAATACCGCTGCAGACTCGCCGACGATGCCACACGTGAGACCGCAAACTCGACCAATAGAAACGCGTACTCGTGCAGCATGCGGTGGTCGCGATAGTACGCTGCGGCCTCCAGCAGCCCGTTGGTCGGCGACAGAATTTGCTGCTGAAGCGGTGACAAGTCGACTTCACGAGGGCTTTCGATGCCTTGCTCAGCCGCCTCCAGAAGCGCACCAAAGAGCTCCAGGAGCTGCTCAAGGTACGTCGACTTGACCTCCTCCAGCACAGCGAGGAGTATCGACACGAGCTTGTCGCTCTGCGTCCGCGTGAGCCGCGTGCGGACGAGGTTCACGACCAGCGGCGTCATCGCGGCATCGAACTGGAACGTCAGCATGTTCTTGAAGACGCTCTGGTTAAGTAGTAGCCGTGGATCTTCCGGTACGGACCCGTTCGTTGCTGGCAGTGCTGTGAGTGCATCCTGCAAGAGCTGGCGCTCCAGAGTGAACGTGCTGGACCGTACGCGGCTCGTCAGCGACGCGACACCAGACTTTGGTGAGTCGTGAGCCTGGAGACTGAATAGGAAGCGGTCGATAAAGCCCGACTCCCTCAAGAAGAGGTCTCGCAGCACGCTGTTGGTGTCGTCGTTATCATCGTTCACCGCGACGCAGTCCTTGAGAAACCTCCCGATGAGTGTCGTCGCGTGGATGATGGAGGCCTGAGGCACGGGGTACACACTGCCGGTCGCTGGGTCGGCGATTTCGATGTCTTCTCGATCAAAGAACATCTCAACAAGAAACTGGAGAAAGTCCGCTGGCGCACGATGGAGCTGCCGCTGCTTGGACGCTGTGAGCACGCGCAGACAGTGAAGCAGCAGCGAGCTGCAGCTCTGCACGAGCGGCGGGCGTTTGTCACAGAAGAACAGCAAGTCAAAGAGCCACGAGCGGCGCACGACATTGCGTTCGGACGGCGACGGCTCCGTCTTGGTGACCTTCCGCAGCAGCCACTCACAGAACCGCAACTTGTCTTGCTCTGGTTGGTCGTCGCTACTCGTGCTTAGCCACATTTCGACGGCGTGGAGAATGCGAGAAGTCGATGCGTCATCGTCACAGCTCAGCAAACTCGATACGCCAAACACATGCTCACTCGCGACGATGGCAGCCATCACATCCGCTGACTGGAGTTGAGCAATGTCGTCAGCAGCCAGCGGCGAAAAACTGGAATCGTTTTCTTTGTCATCGTCTTCATCGTCTTCCTCTGGACCACGGCTTTCGTGTTTGATGATCGTGGCCGCCTCCACCATTTTGGCTAGGAACTGGACGTGGTCTTCAGCTGCCGCGTGGACGACGTTGCGCAGATCCTGGTTGTCGCTGTCCACAGTTCGTTTGAGCTGCTGCACACTCTCTGGAGTCATCGTCCAGTCGAACACCACGGGCGACAACACTGTGATCGCGTCGCCGTCCTTCGGTTTGACTTGGTCGGCACGCCGTTCGTAGATCAGCATGTAGGCGCTGCGGCGCTTGCGCTGGACAACCGGCACGTACGCACGTGCGCCGTGGTCCCACTTTTGTGTGATCTCCTCACCGCCAAAGCACTCGTCGCCCAGCGTCGCAACATTAAATGGTTTCACGGTCTGGTCGTTGAACTCGAACCACGCTGGCGTCTCCGAAGCTGACTCAGACGCGACACTTCGATCCTTGATAAATGAGTAGTAGTGGCCCATGTCGGACGAGCCCGAGTGGACGACGATGCCCGCGAGCTCGTACATGCAGCTACCACTGCCGCGGCCTCCGCTTACGTCAGCCAGAGCTTCACTCGTGTACGGGAACATGTCGATCTCCTCAGGAAATGCTAGATAGTCGTGGATCTTGATCTTCTCCATGGTATCAAAGTCAAACTCAAAGCGCTTCAAGTGGCACACGAGCGTCTGCGGCAGCGTCTTGATACACACGCGCTTGGTCGCAGTCACTTTCTTCTTGGCGTGCTCGCAGTAGTACGCGTTATCGCCCTCCAGGGTCTCACCTTGAACATACAGGGAAAGAGACTCGGTGAGATGCTGCTTCTGGGAGATGTCCAGACTCAGCGCGAAGAACTTCTCTTCCCGCTCCGACAACTGCCCGTGCTCCGTGAGGATTTGGTTCACCAGCACTCCGCCAAAGCATCGGTCCAGGAAGGACGTCGCTGGTGTCTTCGTCGTCATCACTTCCGTGGTCTTGATCTCCGCTTGTTGGTGCGCGAAAGTCTCGACACGATCGAGAAGCAGACAGAAGAACTCGTCAGCATCCATTTGTAGGTTCAGGTCGGTGGGTTTGCCGTCCAGGTCACGATGCGACAGAGCAAACGGCGTGGGGTCGAGAGCCTTACGGTCGGAAAATGCGAGAGAAACGAAGAGTCTCTGCAACTCAGCGACCTCGTCTTGCCATGAGTTGTTCGAGCTGGAGCCTGCTGCATCGACGGCAAAGAGGCCAAGGCGGAACGCGGGCATCATGAAGAGCTGCTGCATGAGCGAGTTCATGTAGCAGACACATCCGGGATTCACGAGCCCTGCGAACTCAGCCTCTGCGGGGTCTTGGAGCTCATCGGCTGGCGTGAAGTGCCATGGTCTCCCCTGTTTGACGAGCCGATCCTGGACTTGGGACTGGAAGCGAGAGAGCGATCGCAGGACTGAGATCATACTCATTGGTGACGGGTCAGACGAGTCAAACGCCAGCCGCAATACTGCCTCTTGAGCCGCCTGGCGCGTCGTAGCGTCACGAACACCTCCTTCAGATGACACGCCGTCTTCAGTGGCGGTCGTGGACCACAAGATGCGCATCGAGATCATCTCTAATATCCACGATCCATCACACTCAATCGAAGTATCCGTGGCAGGGCGGAACGCGAGTACAGCTTGCTTCAGCGCTGGGCTCTGCGACGAAATCGACGCCAGCGTGCGAAGATACCCACGCAAGAACGCCTCGTCACGGTCACTCTGACGGGAAAGCGACTCGATTTTGGTCAACAGGGACGGGATAATCTGCGAAGCTAGCGTGTGTCGCACAAGCGCTGGAGAACGTACCAGCAGCGTCGACAGTGTTACGATCAGGTCCAGCAGCTCGGGTGGCACTGAAGAGGTATCCTCCTCTTCGAAAGCAAACTGTAGACCACTCGTAAGCACTGCACTCGTGAACACGTCACTGTCGTCACGCAAACCACCTGAAGGCTCGATGCTGGAGATGAGACCAACAATTTTGGCACGTGCGTCGCCTGATAAGACGACGAGAAAGACCGACTGGAGCCAGCCGAGCACTCCACGGTCACATTTGCCTTCTACGGTTGCCTTCGCGATTGACGGGTTGAGAGGCACGAGGCTGCAGATCAACTCGACAACACAGGATGCGGTGAGCTCGAGTTCAGGTGTGACTGACTGGAAACGCGTCAAAGCCGGCACGAAATCCACTGCTGCAGCCATCACAACTCCAATTTGGCTATCGGATCCCGACAAACTGGCGGGAAGCGTGGATCGAAGCAGGCGCGAGTCGTAGGGAGAGTTTGACTCCACCTTACTCGCAGCGGACGGTTGGCTCAGTTGAGCGAAATACGAAAGAACACGCGCGACCGACGCGATGCAGGCGAGAGTGACCACGTGTTGGTCCTCTGCTGCCTCATTTGAGCACAGCGCCTTCACGATCGTCAGGAGATGCGAGACACCACCGAGACGCACGAACCGCTCTCGCCACTGCCTCTTGATAGCATCTTCGGTCGTGTTCTGAACATCCAAAGGGAGAAGCAGCGCCTCCACGAGACGCAAAGAGTAGAGTAGTCGATGTACGCAGCTGGAGTCGAGCAGCTCCGACCACGCCACTTCTGCAGCCTCAGTCGCTTCATCTTGGACTGAACGAAGCCGCACCATGCGCTTGAGAACGTCAGCGCTGATCGGCAGCTGACACAATAATCCCCATGCTCGTTTCGACGTCTCTGCTTCCTGTCGCCGCACCAGCTCGAACAGCGTATCCACAAACCCTCCGCGGCTCACCAGCAACTGTGCAACGGTCTCAATACTTCCGTCGGTGGCAGTATCAACCTCAAAACCGTCGATCACAAACTCGGGTCCTTGAGACGACGCAGCCTGCGAGCCGTAGATCCACCGCAAATCTGGACGCGAGAGAACTGACGGCGACTTGGTGCGCTGAGTCGGACGAACGCTTCCGGTTACTGAAGCATCAATGGACAGACGCCGCTCCATCGGTGGGATTTCGATCGTCAACTCACCACGACGTGCTGGGCTCCTCGTCGGCTTGTCGCTCTCGCGATATGCATCGTCACGCTCTGGCGAGCCAATTTGGTCGTCACCGTCGTCCTGGATGGCTTCTAGAAGCGCGTGGTGCTGTTTAAAGTTCCAACTAGGCCGACGTGGACCGGCATACAGCATCGTTGGCACGTTGTTGTTCTCGCTGCTTGTCACCATTTCCTTCATGGGCGAGGGGTAGATGTCGAGCATTTGCAGCTTTTGCTCCAGATTCTCGAGCGCGTACTTGTCCAGCCGCTGGTTGCTGGGCTTGTCTTCAGCAGGAGATGTTGCATCATCAGTGGAAGCTTGACTCGCGTCAAGAAAATAGCGAAGGCAGTCGAGACAGCGATTCACGAGCTCAGGCGATGATGCGTTGCTTCCTTCAGTGACAAGGCGCGACAGACACGCGTCCACGAACGCTCGCTTGGTCACCTGCGCCGCGGTAGACTCGCGAAGTGCTGGGACGAAGTCCAAGTGATGCCGAGCCAGTAGAGTGATGGCTTCCTCTGCGGCGACTTCGTCAGTCGTGTGCAACGCGAGATGCCACAGCCCCGACATGCCCACCATAGGCTTGCCCGTCATCAAATCACTCACGCCTTCTGTCTCTTCGGCCTCCTCTTGCTCGTCTTGCTTGTCTTCGATGGCCTCACCATCAGCAGAGTAGGACACGAACCCACCTTGTGCAAGATTGATCTTCCGGAACAAGTGGTGGAAGCAGCACAACGCTGAAAGCGTCATCGCCGATGGTGGGAGCGACTGGAACTTGGCCTCCACGATCTGTGTAGCGACGTCCCCACTCACCAGGCGGCTCGGTGCACTCATGGGAGCCTCGATGCTGGTACGAAAGCAGTACTCGACCCACTGGAAGAACAACGCTGACTCGTCCGTCTGCCGAGCGTGAAGGATGCACATCTCCCACAGCGCATCGACCACGTCGACCGTCGTCTCGGTGACACCAGCGATCCCAGTAATCAGCATCCCACTGCGCAGTGCAAGCAGGCGGACGCGGATACCGTTCAGGTACGACTCGGCGGCGGCGTCAGCGTCTTCTTCTTCATCGCTCGGGTTATGTTCCTTGAAAACCTGGAACTCATTGAGAATGCTGGGCACGAGCCTCACTGCGATAGCTTTGTCAACTCGAAGAACGTGCTGGTGGACGAGACCACCCAACTTCTCGATAAGCCGCAGAGACTGTAGCACAGCGTGTGAAGAGGAGGTCTCGATCGAGTCGATGCAGCTCTCGAGAAACTTACTGACCGGGCAGCCGTCGTATGGAAATGGCTCCTCGTCTAGCACTTGGTTGATGATTGTCGAGATCTCTTCCAACACTTGGTCCACAACGGATGTGGAAGCGAGCGTGTCCTGCCCAATCAGCGACTCCCACAGGTACAACAACACGGGGTCACGGAGCGTGTTCGCCTTCTTGGCCATCGCCGACAGCAAACCGATGACGTCGCTGTCAAGATTCCGGCCCGACGATTTGCTCAGTGCCAGTAGGCGGCGTAGCAAGACTCGATCCGCAAAGTCGACGACTTCTAAGAAGAGACTGTGAGTCGACACACGCACAACGTCATTGATCGCGACGCTCGAAGTCGCAGGCACACTCGTCGCCAGCCGGCTCTTGCCCACGGAGCAGACCCACATCGCCTCCAGCCACTCGTTCGCTCGCTCGTCCGCCGCTGCCAATACGAAACGCAGCAGTGGCAGGCATCGCTTGATGAGTTCCGGGTGCTTCGTCTCTCCAAACAGCAGCTCCGGCAGTCGGTTCTTCTGAATCCACAGCGCGAAATACTCGGATTGCTGCGTGGTGGCCTTCGACAAGACATCCATCATCTCCACGAGTCCGTATATGCGCTTCTCGAGGGACGGGGACGTGAAGAATCGCAGCATCAAGTCCAGTCGCAGAAGCTCCACTCCGATCTGCGCTTCTTGGAGAGCAGCCATGGACTCTTCGTCCTCGGCGCCTTCTTCTTGAGTATCAGCGATGCGGGACACGATCAGATCCACAATCTGCACGATTTCCACGATACTGTCGCGTGGTAGACAACCAAATTCACTCGCCGGGATGGTTGCGACGTAAATGCGCGACGACTGCGTGAGCGGAACGAGGAACTCGGTCAGAAACACCCGTGAAAGGTGGTCCTTCACGGCGTACAGTACGCGGTAGATGCACTGGATGGAGTCGAAGGCGAACACGGCATCTGCTTCGACCTCAGCCTCAGAGGTGGACTCGTCCTGTTTATCATTTTCTTCCTTGTCGACTTCTTCGTCATTTTCTTCTTCGTCCTCTTTCTTGGACTGCGAACTGGACGCCTGGAGACAGCGAAGCAGCAGCGTGAAGCCACCGAGCTCGCCCCAGTTGGCAACATTACGCAGATACAACGGTGACACGCGCGGCACTTGGTCAGCGTCCACATATATACTGACAATCCCTTCGTCTTCCGCTTGGATGCTCTCATAGAACGCACGGCGATCGTCGAGGATTCGCACGAGCGAAGGCAGCAGACACGCGTCGCAGTACAGCAGCCGATGAGCGATACGCTCCAGCACGAGCGTCAAGAAGCCATAGACCTCGTCAACGGCTTCGTCTCCTTCGACTGCGCTCGCGAGCAGCAGCTGCACAGCGTGCGGCACGAGCTCGCTCTCGACACGCTCGCTCGTCTCGGCCGGCAGCCACGTCTCGCCGTTGCGCACGATCTCCGTGAGCGTCTCGACGATCGCCAGCGCCGACGGCGACTCGTGGACCGCCGCGTTCTCCAGCGCACTCACGATCACCGCGCTTGTGCCTTCAAAGTCGCTGACAAATGCATCGCTGAAGCGCCCCACGTGGTCGTCTAGCTCCTCTCCTTCGAGCTCCTCTTCTTCTAGTCCTTCGGCTGGCTCTCGTTCGTCCATGGTGGTATTCAGCGCCTCTCTTGCCTCTGAAATGGCCACCCGAGTTTGCTGCTGATACCTGCGACTGCAGTCTTCTCGAGAACCTTCACACGACGGATCACTGCGCCTTCTCGACGGACCGAAGAACCCTCGAAACCGCGACTCTTGGAGCCAAAACCGCCCAACGCCAGTGCCTCACAACTGCCGCCGCTGCACCAACGGCAACAACTCGTCCAGTGATGAGATCGTATCCAGCGACAACACATTTGCAATGCCTCCTTCACGAGAACCTTCTCGAACCAGAAGCCTCGCGTGGGCTCCGAACGCCCTCGCGCCGTCGTAGTCTCGCGTTTTGTGGTCGCCCACATGCAGCCACTCACTGGGCAATAGCATGTCTTTCTCCAGTCCAGCGACGTCTCGCAGTGCGCGTCGCGTGTACTCGAAGATCTGCGGCGCTGGCTTGGCGTGGCGTGCATCCCACGACGTCGCGACCACATCAAAGAACGGCAGAAGCTCCAAATCGCGCAGGATATTCGGTAATCGCTCGTCGAAGTCCGAGATCACGGCCGTGAGCACGCCGGTGGCTTGGCTCTGCGTCTTGATCGCCTCCAGCGTCGGTCTCACGTCGTCGTACACGGCCCACGCGTCGCCGCTGGCGTAGTGCGCGTACAGTTCCGCCGTCAATTTCTGCTGCTGGTCGCGTGGAAGCGCCGCCACGAGCTCATCCGGAAGCGCCTGAAGGATCACGCGGCTCCACCATGGCTCAGCCGTCGCAGCGTCGTCGGAATCGCGGCCAAAGTTGGGGGATTTCTGCATTTGGCTGCGAAACACCGAGAGGAAACGCGAGTTGACTTCCTTCTCGACGGCCTCGCGACGCGAAGAGGAAAGCGACAGCGAGCCTGAGGACGAAGAGACCACGCGCTCGTAGTGGGCGACGTACGTGGCGCCGATGCGCGCGCGTAGACGCAGCATCGTGCCCGTGGAGTCGAAGGAGACGACGCGTAGTGGCGGCATGTTGGATCTTGATGGGCTAATATGGGAGTTTGTATGGTTGTGCGAGAGAACAGCACAGAATGGGAAGGCTAAACTGGTGTGATTGTACTGATTTACAGTAGGAAATTGACTCTCGAGGCTAAGACGATGGCGATACTAAGCTAATACAAACTGCGACGTGTGCAGTCTAGTACATGGTGACCTTGCGATCGTTGAGCGGCTGCGTGGGGCGCGCATTCTTGCCGTTGTCCGCCGCGCCGATGCGCGTGAGCTCAGCCTTGATCTGGTTGAACTCAGCCTCCGATACCACGAGCGGCTTCTCGATGACCCACCAATCCACGGGCTCCGTGCAGCCTGGCGTGGTGAGGCTGCCAGGGTAGTTGAACACGTTGCCCTTGGCGACGGTGGTCTTGACGGCCGCGTGGAACGAGCCACTGTATCAAAACAGCATCAAACGAATCAGTATTTGGAAGTACCAGCAGTAAGAGTAGATAGGGGAGACGTACAGTGTGGCGTTGACAGGCGTGTCCGCGCTCACGCCCTTGAGCTTGCACAGGAAGTTGCTGAAGAACGAGTCGCTCGGCGCGTTCTTCTGCTTCTGCACGAACAGACCGACGACCGCGATGCTGCCGTTCGTCGACTTGTGCACAAAGTGTGCCTCCGCGTCGTACGCCTTGCCCTTGAGCGTATGCTCGGCGGGCGAGTGGAAGTGCACCTGCGCAAAGTTGAACGCGTTGCCGTTCACAGACAAGGCGCACGTGCTGTCGACGGCCTCGGCCTTGAACGACTCCCAGTACTGTCGGATGATGTAGTTGGGGCACTTGCCCGTGAACTGGATGGGTAGCGACGACTGCTTGTAGGTCTTGCCCTGCGAGGGCGTGATGTCGATGGGCGACTGGTGCTTGCCAGCACACGCGGCGTTCACGCGCGACCACTGCGACGGGCCGAAGAGATCGGCGGCGTTGGTCTTGTACGTCCACTGCTCAGTCTCCGCACTGACGGAGGATGGCAGAGCGACGATGGCAGCGAGCGAGGCGGCGAGGAAGAAGGTCTTCATGATGGACGCGTGGGGGTTTGGACGCTTGACTTGAGCGGGGAGAAGAAGATTTGGAAATGGACTTTCGAAAGGCCGAGGCGGATAAGACAACGGGGGCCGAGCCTGTCTTAAATCCAGTGGAGACAGTGATCCTCACCGGCCTGCGATGGTGATTGCGGGTACCGATGGCTTAGTGAAGCCAGGAACCTTCCCAGCATCACAACCGCCACACGGGATGCGACGTGTGCGATTGCAACCCAAGCTGCTGATTGTGCCCGCCCGCCCGACTCAAGAGTTGATTTGACAAAAGACGGTAAATTCCAGACTGGAGCGAGATTTGAGTTCAGCAAGATCACCAGGTTTTGAAACAATCTGATGTTAAATCGTGAGGGATGCCCTCCTGAGCCACGGAACGTCTGAGACGATCCCACCGCCCGAGAGTGGCAGACGGCGGGCGATTGGCGAGTGTCCAGCTAACGTCGTCGCAGCAGGCGAGTGGGAACCAGCATGGCGAGTCTCGCACGCGAGTTCGTGGAATCCATCATTGGAGGAGATGGACCAACTGCCTCCTCAGCGTGGCTGCCTCGCGAACTACAGTAGCTCCCGACCGTCCACGTGACTCACAGATCGCTTGGGTCGTGCGTCGTGGAGTACCGCGAGGGGGTCCTGAAGACTCTGCATTGAAGAGTTATCCAAACCTACTGTATCATTCGAGGAGCTTTAGACTGCACAAAGGCCCGTGTAATTAGGCGTGTTCTTTGACTAAGCAGCACCTCCAACCGTGTCCATTGTCCATCTTACCGGTAGGGCGATGGACAGCGAACACGCCAGGATTCGTACAGCGTACTGCAACATGGACGACGGCTCGACCCAAAATAAGAAAAGACAACCACATTTTTAGTTTGGGATAGTCATAATAACGAGGGAATCAGTGACTGTCTGTGACAGTGACATGTGTGCGTGTGTTGCGCTACCGTGATGGACAGAATGGGAAAGGCGACTGCGCTGCGGTGACACGGCGTCTCCCCGCCAAATCCACTGCCATGGAGAGCACGACGTAGAGTCCAACGAGAGCGCTGAGCGCTGCGATGGTGAGCGCGAGGCGCCGCTCGAAAGGCGACAGTGTCGCGCCCAAGACGCGTACGTAGAAGAGCAGCGGCAAGATGAGGCAGCTCAGCGAGATGCACGTGGCGCCGATGAAGTCGGCGAGCTCCAGGAAGTGGTCGCGCAGCGCCAGCGCCAGCAGCACGAGCAGCGCGACGATGACGCAGCGCAGCGCCATGTAGCGCACAGTGGTGGCTGTGCCAGCGTAGCTGCTCGTCTCGTCCTGTGCGGTGCCATCGTTGATCGAGTCGTCGGTGGTGAGCTGCGGCTTGGCGAGCGCGTCCTCCTCCATGTCGAGGTACTCAGAGTGCTGGTGCATGCCCAATAGCAGACGCTCGGCGGTGTAGAAGGCCGGGTGCAGCAGCACGGCGAAGGCGATGGTGATGTGCATCTGCATGAACAAGTAAGCCATGATCACGGCGCCTCGGTGTGGCTTGAAGCCCAGTGGCGAGACGTCGCTGTGCGTAGACGCGATGGAGAACAGCAAGTTGCCGGAGATCTGGCAGCCAGCGACGCTGTAGCCAGTGGTCGCGAGGACAAGGAACAGCACGGAGATGAAGCTCAGCGTGACGCCGATGACGCGCGGCATACGATGAGGCTGCGAGTGCTGACGCTGCAGGTCGGGAATCACGATCGCTGCTCCGTAGGCGAGCGAGAGGTTCCCAAACGTCGTGAGCACTTCGTGGAGAGACACGGTGGGTGCTCGCACAGGAAGAGCATCGCTGGAAGTCTTCATCCCGTGGACTAGCACGCCCAGAGCGATGACGTCGGCTAGCAGCGTGCCGAGACAGCCAGCGAACGCGACGCCCGCACCGTCTTTGAGGGTCGGGATGAGGCATACAGGCAGCACCGTGAGCGCCATGAAGACGATCCAATATGACTGCGAGAAGGCGTCCGGGAAGAGCACTTGGAGAAGCGTTCCACCGAGCACGAGGAACGCGCAAGGCACGAGCAGACACACGCTCAGCTGAGAAATGACGACAGCCCACTGGCCCTTCGTGCCCATGGCCCAGTGCCCGAGGTCGCTGTAGGTCTTGACGCTCGGCGGGGCAACGAGAAGCACGCGCGAGATGGCGACGGACGCGTAGACGTTGGCAAACGCCATGAAAAGCAGAGCGATCGTCGCGAATACAGGCCCGGCGCGAGCGAAATTGGCGGGCATGCCAAGCGTGCCGATGCCGTAGACGCAGCAGAAGAGGTTGAACGACGCCTTGGCATCTTCCAGTGTGAACCAGCGAGACGAGTAGAATGGAGCATCCATGATGTGGTGAGCGGCAGCGTTAACAATGAAGAGTGGAGAGTTTCACGACGAGTTCGTGCAGGAATGGCATGAGTGCTGTGTGTTTAAATAGCTCCGTTGTACCTACAGCTGGGAGATAAAGTGCGAGTCGTTGGTGAGAACATATCCTGTTCCTGGCGATCGCGTCGTGGCCATTCTTGTCGTCATGCCGTACGTTTGCGGCGTTCCTGGCGTGAGCACCATCGGCATGACAGTCGCCTCCGGTCTGAAATGGCTGCCACCGAAAGAGGTAGAAGCATACAGCGGCTGATGCGCCTTGTTGCTGTGGCTGCTGTCGTTGGGGAAGCGCCACGCCTGGTTCAAGCTCATGGTGGAGCACCGTTCTCGGCCGTTCATCTCCGCCTCTTCGGCCATCACTGCTCGCATGTAGTGTGGGAGGTGGCTGACGCTCTCCCCCGCCACCACTGACGCGTCGTCCTCTATTTGGGCCAGCTCCACGAGTCGCTCCACTTGCGCGTACTCCACGCACGTGCCCTTGAGTCGGAAGAGCAGCTTGGCGACGTCGTTGAAGCGGAAGTAGGACACCTGGCACCCGAAATGGCGCAGAATCTGGCGCAGTTCCTCTAGCTCAATGAGCCCTGAGTTGCCCGGGTCGCTGACCTGGAAGTGCAGTCGCAGATCTCGCATCGTCTGGCCGTTTTCCCGCATGCGAGACGTGAGGTGGCCCACGAACTCTGCACGCATCTCGACGCTTTCGCTGAACTGTGTGATGACTTCGCTTAGTGTGGCCACGTCGACCTTGAAGATGCAGGCGACGATTACGTAGTCTCGGAAGATGCGTGGCTGGAAGTAGACGATGTTGAGGATCAGTGGAATCGGCACGAGCGCCGTGACAATGGGACCCGAGTGACGGTAGATCTCAGGCAGATCGTACAGCACGGCGGAGCACATGAGCGCGAAGAAGAACCCGTTGAGGACGAGCAGCAGCTTGACGACGAAGTGGGTGATTTTGCGGGAGAAGAAGAGATTCAAAGGCGCGATATCCACCATTCTGGTCTGTTCCTTGGGCTGACGGCGCGGAGACTCGAGCACTGCTTCCTCCTCTTCCTCTGGGCCAGCGTCGCCTGCCTCCAAGTCCTCTTCGACATCACACGTTCGCAGTCGTCGATTACGAGGCGGCTTTGTCGATGGTTCGGCCGGCGGCTTCGCGGTCGCTGCTGACTTCCCACACAGTCGTCGCAAGAGAAGAATGATAAGCTGGAGGCCCGTGTCGTGGCGTGCGAAGTCCGTGTACTTGGTGTCCTTGGATACTTGCTCCAGCTCCTTCTCGTCCTGCACACGCTGCATCTTCTCCATCGCGTTGTCCAGTATGTCGGTCTCGTATTGCCGCTCTTCATCCGACGCGATTGTCCGAAGTGCCTTGAGCATTTGATTCGGAGCCACGTATCCGCACGAGGCGAGTACGCTGCGAATGAGGCGGTTCAAGTAGAAGGCGAACAGAGCATGGCAGATCGTGACACTCCACGCGAAGACGGTGAGCACGGTGACCAAAGCGAAGCCGTGGACTGACTCGCCGTACGAGTGTTCGAAGCTCCACGCTGCGATGTCGAGCAGCCACGAGATACCCATAAGCAAGATCCACACCGAGATGTCGACCTCGATCATGTGAGTGATTTGGTTGTCCTGTGTGTAGCGAAGGTACTTGGAGAATGGAAAAAGTTCGGGCAGACCTTGCGTTCTCAGGAAGAAGTGGCGAAGCACACGCAGGCGCGTCATATCGCGGTAGCGAGCCGACGAGAGCAACCGCTCCTCTCCTCCGACAGGCATGGATTCGTGGTGACCAGTCGAACGCGTCCACGGCCAGTGACGTTGAAGCCAGTTCTTGCTCCTCATCACAGCTTCGTGGTGGCTCACGAGCTCTGCGAGGTCTCCTGTAGTCACGAGCTCGTATCGTTCTCGTCGAATATTGTGGCGGCGCAGCACGGCGAAGATGCAAATCGCCTGCAGAATGAGCGCGAGTGCCGAGAGGAAGATGATAATGTCGGCGGCCTGGAACGCCAGCATGTTCTCGCCGTTTGGATCCGCGAGCGCGAGTTCCTTGACGGCCTTGAGACCGAGCGAGATGAGCCCGAGGATCATGAGCTCACGGTATCCCTTCCTGAGCATGTTGGCGTACTTGGGGTACCGCTCCAGCGCGTGTTCTGCACGATGGAGAAGCTGCTCGACCAATACGAGGAACGCAAGCAGGATGCAGAGGTGGCCAACGACGCGCCATAGTTCCACGTCGGCGCCGACACGGAAGAGCGAGCGCGGAGCCATCGAAACGGGATATTAAATACTGAGCCGGACGACCAAGCGACGGAACGAGGTGGTCGGTGCGCGTGCTCATGATGGAGGAAGAGACCGCGTTGCGGGGATGCCAGAGGGCGGGTGCGACTGCTGCAAAGCGCAAAGGCCGTCTGCCCAGCTGACGTGTTGTACTTGGCTGAGCTGGTCGCAGAGTAGAAGAGCTGTAGCCATCTCCCACGAACAAAGGCAGATGGGGAGCGTGCCATGTGCTGCGATGTCACTCAAGTGGAACCAATGGCCTCACACAGATCCGTCTGGTGGTGCATCCGTGCCCTCTGTTGATAGGCAGGACTCGCTGCTCGAATCCAACAGAGAGCTGCGCTTTCTGAAGGAAGCGCCCTGCTCAGTAGCTCACCAGATGAGATGGATGAGCGTCTCATGATTGTAGGAAATTAGCCGGATCACGCAGTCCACAGATCTTCAATCAATTCAATGTGGGCGTGTTTACCGACTTCTACGTGTTCTAGGCAAGCGCCTCTAACGATCCGTCCGTGGAAGATACTCGATCTCTTGCCACCTCCATCTTACTTCGAAGGAGAAATGGTTGATATTTTTAAAGATACACGACACTCACACTTGACGGTAGTTGTGACCTCCACGCACACTCGTGGACCCGGCATCTTCCGTAGCAGCCCGAGAGCTCGGCTCCCCACCGTTGAGCTGACGCAGCGTCGTCGCCTGCGGCTGATAGCTGTGGCTGAAGCGCGGTAGTCCAAAGTGATCCGTCGGTCTCTTGTTTTTCTTGTCCGTATAGGTGGAGCTCTCGAGCATGATGATATCTTCGCTGAACCGAGACGACGCGGTGGAGAGCCGGTCGCGGCGTTGGTCCTGCGCCTCCTCTGTGATCACTGTGCTCAAGTAGCGAGGGTAGTGGTTGCCTGTGGTCGTCGCGCGGTCGTTGCCGCCGTTGACGTTGCTGCTACACAGATCCTCTTGCTCGGCCAGCGCGAGAAGCCGCTCGATCTGCACGTACTCGACCTGCGTGCCCTTGAGTCGGAAGAGCAGCTTGGCGATGCCGTTGAAGCGGAAGAACGAGATCTGACAGCCAAACGTCCGCAGCACTTGGCGCAGCACCTCCAGCTCAATGTATCCGGTCTTGGCCGGGTCGCGGGCGATGAACTCGTTGTGGAGGTCGGTGATCCCCATGCCGTGCTCCTGCATGCTCTGCTTGAGACACATGACGAAGTCGGAACGGAGTTCCACGCTCTCGCTGAAGTGGGTGACAACTTCACTCAGAGTCGCGACGTCGACCTGGAAGATACAGGAGACTAGCACGAAGTTGCGGCAGATCTGTGGCTGGAAGAAGAACATGTTGATCAGCAGCGGCGTCGGCACGAGCAGCGTCACGAAGATGCCGAACTTCTGGTACACTTCTGGCAGCTCGTACAGAACGGCTTGGCACATGAACGCGAAGTAGAAGCCGTTGAGCATGATCAGGAACTTGACCAGGAAGTGGAGACCGATCCGCGAGAAGAAACGGATCTTGACCTTGGGCAGAGGCGCCGGTGCGTGCTCCCCGAGGTGCTTGTTGTCGTGGTGGTCGTCGTCGTCATCGTCGTGCGACTTCTTACAACAGCACACGCGACGGAAGCACAGCGCGAGGATCTGGAAGCCGGTGTCGTGGTCCAGACAGCCACCGCCGTGGCCGCCTTCCTCATGACCACCGCCGCCTCCATGACCACCGTCGTGCTCTTCTCCATGGCCTCCACCATGGCCACCGTCATGGCCTCCACCGTGCTTGTGCTGCTTGGACTCTTGGACTTCCTGGACGTGCTGCATCATCTCGAGGGCCTTGTCAGGCTTCTGCATCTCCAAGTTGCGAGTCTCTTCTGCAGCCACCATCTGCAGGATCGTCAGCATGTCGTTGTGTGAGTTGTATCCGGCAGCCGCGAGGATCCGCTTGACGGCACTGCGTAGATAGTACGCAATGACCCAGTGGAAGAGCGAGAGCGCGGTCGCGAAGATCAGGAACATGACCACGAGCGCGTGCTTCTCGACCATGTGATCCAGGTTCTCCAGCAGCACGGTGGACGCATCGAGCACCCACGTGAGAAAGATGAGGAGGATCCACATCGACATCTCAATGTCGATCATGTGTGTGATCTGGTGGTCTTGAGCCTGGCGAAGGTACTTGGAGAACGGGAACAGCTCAGGGAGACCGTACTTGCGAAGGAAGAAGTGGCGCAGCGTACGGATCTGGATCATCTCCCTGTAACGCGCCGTGGAGAAGCGGATCGTGACGGCGCCGACTTGGGTCGCGACGCCACGCGGCCACAGACGACGCAGCCACGACTGTTGCTTGAGGATGGCTTCATGTCGCGTGACGAGCTCAATCAAGTCGTTGGAGCTCACCAGTTCATCGCGATCCATCTGCTTGTTCTTGGTGCGCATGATCGAGAACACGCCAATTGCCTGGATGATCAAAGCGAAGGCCGAGATGAACACGATGAGATCGGCGACCTGGAACGCCATGATGTTCTTGCCGTAGCCGTCGACCAGCGCCAGCTCCTTGACGATCTTGATACCAAGACCCAGCAATCCCAGAATCATGAGCTCTCGGTAGATCTTACTCAGCATCTCGTGGTATTTTGGGTATTTCTTGAGCGCGTGCTCCGTGCGATGCATGATCTGCTCCAGCACCATGACCAGCACGATCAACACACTCAGGTACACGACCACGCGCCATAATTCGATGTTGTCGCCCACGCGGAAGTAGGAACTCGATGCGCCGCCGGGCATTACGACTGACTAGTTGGAGTAGTAGAGCAAGTAGTCGTCTCTATTTAGTCAGCGCGGCGTCGATTCGGTTGTGTTACTCAACACGCGCTCGCAAAACGGAGACCGCAGAGACTGGAGAATGGAGACTTGGTGCAGTGCTCGACACGGAGTCTCCACGCTGTACAGTAGGAGGCGAAGGCGAGTCGACGACGGACGCGAGGAAGCAAGCGCTGGATGGAATCGGATGGATGAATTCCGGAACTCAGCGGCTCAAATCCAGATGGACAAAGATGGGTCAACTATATCCCACCCAAACCCTAAATGAGAGTCGGTCGCGTAGAAACAGGACCGCATGAAGAGCTCATTTGGACCATGGACCGGCTACGCACGACCGGACAAAGGAAGACAATACAGGTTGTTGACACGGAGGGTCAAGGAAGAAGACTTCAAAACAGCACGCGGTTCTGGCGGAACAGTCCACACACCAACGATGCCCGGTCTCAAGATTCGATTTGGTGTTTTCTTTGCTTGAGCTCAAGTTAATTCGCTCTTGAATAGAAAGAGATCTTCTACGGCACGTGCTGGCTTCCAGGCCGGGCTCCAGGACGCTGACATTCATGTAGAAGAGCTGACCTGACTCACAGTCAGTCAATGTACTTAAACTCTAGCGCTCTTCAGTACGTTTGGGTGTTTACACTTCTTCTATACGTCCTTAGATTACAGTATCTAGCAGGCTGCATCTCGACCGTCGGCCTCTACTCGAGACGCAACTTCTTGCCATTACCCAGCAGCCACTTGATGTCCAGGATCGTCATTGTCGTGAGCGCGTCCACGACCTCGTACTCGCGCGCGCCGGTCTCCTTGTTCGTGGTCGCGCGGCCGCTGTTAGTGGCGTCGACCAGCAGCATCGAGCCGAAGTATCCTTCGGAGACGATACGTAAGTACCGTAAGAAGATGCTGCTCTTAGCGACTGGCGACGAGGGATCTTGATCGTTGTTGCTGTCACTCGTACCTGGTTTGTTGGATGGAGCCGCTGTGGTGGCGTGGGCAGAAGCGTAGGTGTTGCCAGCCATCACTTTACTGTACACAGACCCGTCCTCTGTCTGGAACAGCTTCATGGACATGGCCTTGGGCACTGTGTACTTGAACCTGACTGGTTCTTTCGAGAATCCTCCGTCGTGGAAAATGTAGTCGCCTGCAAGATGAACGAAGCCACTGGGTCCTGAGATGTACACGAGCTGCAATAACGAGCCGATGGTAGTCTTAGTGCGTGCGACGCCGCCTTCGATCATCTCCGGATCCCTGATGTCCAGTCCCAGCATCTCGGCGGCCATGAGACCGTCCCAACCAGAGATCACGAAGCGGTCCTGGAGCAGCCGCATGACGCTGTTGTCTGCGATGCGTCGGAACTTGGTGAAATAGAGGAACGCGCCCAGGCACTGGCCGATAGCAGTCAGTAGCATCAGTGTCGTGAACAAGTCGGCTGCGATCTCACTGCCCCAGAAGCTCACGATATCGGGCACGCCGCCGTATGCTCCGAGCTTGTACGGATTCGTGCGCACTTGGAACGACGGGTCACCCTTGAAGATCAGCAGCCCCACGACCAGCAAGATCAGCAGCAAGTTGTACACTCGGTAGGTCAGGAACATGGAGATACCGTCGATGTTTTGCACCAGTGCCGCACGCGTGTGGGACCTGATCACTCTGGCAGCTCGAAGGATTCGTGCGCCAAACTTGACGAGCAGTCGAACCAGCGTCTGCATGAGGCACATGATCCACGCGATCTTGAACAGCGCCGTCAGCAAGAAGATCACACTCACAGGCGTGATCTTCAGCAGCAGCAGCGACGTCGAGATCTGGAAGGTGACGTACGTGAGTCGAAGGTTGGTGATGGCTTCGAGAATGCACAGATACATGTACAGCCAGTGGCTTATCCACACGTCGGACGCGATGAGCAACGAGCCTTTGAAGGTGATGACGGCGCGCTCGTTTGCAGAGGCGAACTCGACCAACGACATGAACGGCGCGAGGAAGCGGAGCCGCTCGTCGTCTTTGCTGAAGCGCATGCCTTTGGGTAGATAGCGAACCACTCGCGAGCGGAACAGTGCAAGCAAAATGCCGCGGCCGATCATCACGAGCGTCACCACGCTGTGCAGGCGAGCCACGATATAGGCGAACCACCCGTCCGGAGGCAGCAGCACCAGCATGTCAGCGCCTTCATCGACGTTTTCACCTTGAAACAGTGTGTAGTTCAAGCTGTCGCCTCGTACGAGCGGCTTCCCGCGACAGAGACTCGTCTGGATCGTGAGATGGTACTCGCCGCCGTTCCAGTACGTTTGATGAGCGAGCAAGTCGGCCTTGAAACTGAACGGCAGCAGCGGCCGACCCAGGCAGCGCATCAGCGGCACGCCTTTGACGCCAAAGTCCTTGACGGCGAGTTGTCGGATGCTGCGATTCTGACGAAGCTCGTCAAAGTTGTTGAGCACGTAGCGGTAGCATGCCGTCGCGTTGCCTCCGTTGTTGGCCACACAGGCGTCACGCCACGTCGGCTTGACGTTGATCACTTCGCAGTACGGCGCCGAGATGCTGTACACGTAGATCTGCACTCGGCGGGCGTTTTTGCCCCAGAAGTCGTCGTTGTAGCTGATCATCATAGGTGCCGAGTTGGTGTTGATGTTAGTGCACACACTCCGGTACTCGCCGATGGAACTCGGGTCGCGGCGAGGCGTCGTCACGAAAGTGTACTCTGCCAGCTCCTGCGGCGTCGCGAGGTCTGCGATTCGATAGTACTCGCCTTCCGAGATCTCGGTGCTGATGGAGCCGTCGCGTAGCCGCATGCGGATGGCGTCGTAGCGGCCCGTGATCGCCGTGAGGACGGCATTCTCGCGGAGAGTGAGAAGCGTGAGCACCGTCGCGAGGATGTTGAGGAAGACGCGCAGTACCTTCGCGAACGACAGGTGTTTGATCGTCATGGCGACGACGACGGTGACGCTTGAGTGTGACGATCAAACGTACTCAACGTCAGCGATGGTGGTGGAAGGTCTGCGAGCTCTTCGCTAGTGGGCAGCACGAGCTCAACGCCTCCGACGAAGACGGCAACGGAACTCCTTCAGCTAGAGAGAGAGTGCGAAGGCACAAGATCACGCTTATGAGCACTAGTCCGCTCCAGCTGAGTGAACGCGGGGATGGGAGGATCTCTAACGGCCACAACAATTCTTGTCGGCGTTCGTTTGGGCTTTCGATCCGAAAATATGTTGAAACTGCTTCCCTGGATCCCACATTAAGCTGACAAGATTCAGAACTTGAATGCTGTTGCTCAGATCGTAGGAGTCAAACCGTAAGTGCTATACTTAGCTACCAAGACCTTTTTTCCTGTCGTCGACGTCGCGACCTGTGGTGCCTTCTCGCTGTTGACGACAAGGCACACGATTCGTTTGCCATGGGAGGCGGCACCGCCACCGCCACGACCAGCGGCGACGGCTCGCTCTTCCGCGTCGGCGACAGCATCGGTCTCACCTATGTGCTGCTCTTCCTCTCGGTGCTGGTGATCTTCGTCGTCGTGCTGGAGCAATTGCTCCACAAGCTCGAACACCATGCGCGCCAATCGCGCAAGCACGAAGAGATGCTGCGGAAGGCGTACCGAGAACTCATGATCCTCGGCTTCATCGGCGTGCTCATCAAGATCTTCAAGGAGGTGACCCACATCAGCGCGTACAGCGACTCGATCGTCGCGTTCCAAGTCGCTGATCTCACGATCTTCATCGTGGCGGTCGCGCTGATCATCCAAGCGCTGTGTGTGTTTCTCGCACTGCGACACAAGAACTTCGAACTCGACAGAGTCGAGTTGGTTCGCACGGCTGATCTGGCTCAGGCTCTCGCGGAAAGGCAATGCACTCAGCACGCGTCCGGTAGTGGATGGCTCGCAAAGCTCATGCCACGAAAGGCTCTCGCGTGTGCCTTTGAGGTTCAGCCAAACGGCATGGCTTCAAATGACAAGGATCTGGACGATCTCGTGCAGCTACGCGTCCTGCGGCACTTGTTCTTGCGACGATATGGTTTACCAGAGCTCTTCCCGTTCTCCAAGTACGTGCGGCAGGCGCAGGACAACCAGATCACGCACATGATCGACGTGGAGATGTCCATGTGGCTTCTATTGCTAGGAGCCGCGTGGGCAATCGACGGTGTCGTCGTGCTCTTTCGCCAAATAGGAGGCCATCCGTCCGAGCCCCATGCCCTGGTACTAGCACTGTCGGTGTTTTCCTGGACGCTACTGGCTGTCCACGTCACTGTGATGCTCTACTTTCGACGTTGCGTTAAGCGGTTGCTGAATGCTGGCGGATGCTCGCATCAGAAGAATGCTGCAGTGTGTCTGACAGCCATTGCGGAAGACGAAGACGCGGTTCTCGCCACTGAATCGGCGACTGATGCGTTGGAAGGGATGCAGGAAGTGCAGGAGCGTCAGGAGGCTCGACATCGTGCGGACAAGTCCAAGCGAAGAGGCAAGCGCCACCACCTCGTAGCAAGAGACACAGGCTTCCAGCTCGTGGCGATGGCAGTCAGACAAGTATTTGGGTTGTGTGGCGGCAAAAAGGAAGGCAAATCGAGTGGCTCGGACCGAGAGAGCAACGGCTTCAGTACGACATCCACCTCGGCCGCTAGCGACAACCACAGCACTGTCGATATAGTCGGAGACCAAGAGCTCGCGCAGCGGCAGCTCCACCGTCGTCGCTCGGCGGTGTTGTCCGTGGGCATTCGCTGGTTCTCACGCAAGGTGTGGCACTTTGTCATCATGGTGCTCATGATGCTCAACGCGTTCTATCTCGCCGAGTTCTGCCAGTGCGTGTTGTATCAAGTCGACTCGTTTTCCAGCCAGCCACTTCACATCCGGATCCTGGTCGTCATCGGCCTGCCGCTGCCTATTGTATTCAACATGGCAGTAGTCCAGCCTCGCATCCTGCGCCATTTCCTCATCGTCTCCAGCATCTTACGCGTCGACGTCAGCACGCTGAGCGACGTCGTGACGCACTTTAGTGAGATCGTGGAGCTGCGCGCCGAGTTCGTGGAGACGCTGCTGGGCTGTTTGGAGCAGTCGGGTGCGAGCGTCGCTCAGCTGGAGCTCGCGCTGCGTGCCAAAGACCGCTCTTGCAGTGGCGTGCTGCGACTGGAGCAGCTACGGCTCGTATTGTGCGGCTTCGGCTTCCGGCTCTCGCACTTCCGCTTCAACAGCGTCGCCAAGCTGCTCTTCCGGCTGAGAGACTCGACCGTCGAGTACGCGCAGGTGCTGCGTATGCTCGCGCTGGTAGAGCAACACGTTGAAGTCGCTGCTGTAGAAGATCCAACGATGGCTGGTAGCCATCATGTTTATTACCCGCATGGACACGGGCATCTGCTGTTGAGACAGAGCGTACTGATTGAAGAGGAGGAAGCCACGGTCTCACCAGAGCAAGACACGGAAGACGCATTCACCCACGTGGTGGCCATCAACAGCACGACAGTCGCGTCAAGAGCCGGAGACCCCGCCTCAGGCCACGCGACGACAGCCTCGAGACGCCACCTGCTCACGCGGCGGCAAAGCAGCCTCCAGAACGCCAGCGCGCGGACGCTGCGGGCACTGTATCATCTTGATAATGCTGGTGATGACAGTGCTGCTGATCACAGCGTAAGACTCATCAACGAGGACCCTGCGTCACCACGCGCGACACACTACGTGAGAATGTGAGGGAGGACGCAGGTCATACATCAATCAATCATCACTATCATCACTGGCGCCACTGATGATCCGGTGCGGGTTTTGATTATGGGATTGATGTTGGAGGGAGCCGAATGGACGGACGGATCCACCACAACTGTAGAGTCGTGGACTTCGAAGTATGAGTCGGGCCATCTGCGTCTTTCTGGCTTTTGCAAACGACGAAACACGCACGCTGACTGATTGCTCAGGCTATCGACTGATTCCGCGAAAATTATCCATTCTACAGCATACTGAATCCAAGTGAGGTTTATCTTAATCATCTAGACTAGGCTTATGAGACCAGCCGCGGGCACCCTGTCTAGCAAATATCTTGTGATTTGTATGGTCATCAACTGTCTTCCTTCTGTCCCACCGCCTGGCTCATCCTCCCAACCCAGCTGGCATGCTGAACTAACACGCAGCTGGTGGGAGCCGGACCGGCCATGCGCTTTCGCGTGGATTCGATCTCACATAGCCAGGCCAGAACACGAGCGTAAAGGCACCTCCTGGCTGGAGGGAACTCGACCGGAACTTGGGTCTATCTAACGGCTCAATCCTTTAGACCTCTCGGTTCAAAGAGTCCAGTGCACTGACGTCTTATCGGAGACCAGATCACTTACAGACTCTTGACGACGCCGCGCTGAGCTGAGCGGGGCGCCTCACCCACTTACACACTATCCATCTACAGAGCAGTCGTCTCCTCTTCACGCGTCCGTCTTGGTGGGGAGGACGGAGGAGCTCAGAAGCTCAGAAGCTCAGGAAGTGAGTGGCAGTTGTGAAAATGCCCGGCGGCACATCGAGTTCCTACTTCCGCGTGGGCGACAACGTCGAGCTATGGCGCGTCGTGGTCTATCTCTGTGTGCTGATCGCCATGGTCATGGTGCTCGAGCAGATCATGCATCGCACGGAGCACGCGCTCAAGAAATACCCAAAATACCACGAGATGCTGAGTAAGATCTACCGAGAGCTCATGATTCTAGGGCTGCTGGGTCTCGGTATCAAGTTCGTTAAGGAGCTAGCGCTGGTCGACGGCTACGGCAAGAACATCATGGCTTTCCAAGTCGCCGATCTCATCGTGTTCATCTCGGCCTTCGCTTTGATCATCCAGGCCATCGGAGTCTTCTCGCTGATGCGCAGCAAGAACAAGCAAATGGATCGAGACGAGCTGGTGAGTTCCTACGATCTCATTGAGTTGGTCACGCGTCATCAGATCCTGCTACGGTCTCAGTCGTGGCTGCGACGTCTGTGGCCGTGGACGAAGGCTCCAGCCTCTGGTGTTGGCATTGAAGGCTCCAAGGTCACGTTCTCCACTGCTCGTTACGACGAGATGGTGACGATCCGTACGCTGCGCCACTTCTTCCTACGCAAGTACGGGCTCCCTGAGCTCTTCCCGTTCTCCAAGTACCTTCGCCAGGCTCAAGACCACCAGATCACACACATGATCGACATTGAAATGTCCATGTGGATCCTGCTCATCCTGCTGACGTGGGCTCTGGACGCGTCGACGCAGCTTCTGGAAGGCCTTCACCACGAACTCGAGCGTTACGCTCTCGTCACGATGTTCATCGTCTTCGCCTGGGCGTTGACGTTTCTCCACTTTGCGGTCTCGCAGTATCTACGCAGTTCCGTCAAGCGGATCCTCGCGGCCGTCGGCTACAAGTCCCACAAGGACATGCTGGAGATCCTGAGGATGATCGCCGCTCACGAAGAGCGCAACTTGGAACTACAGAAGGCTGACAACGCGTTGGAGATGATGCAACACGTCCAGGAAGAACAGGAGTCCAAGGAACACGGCCACGGTCACGGCGGAGGCCACGGGGAAGGACACGGCGGCGGTGGCCACGAAGAAGGCGGCCATGGAGGAAGCTGTATGGACCACGACACGGGGTTCCAAGTCGTCGCGGCTATCTGCCGGAGTCTGTGTGGAAAGAAGAAAGAGGAAGACCATGACCACGCCCATGAGCACAGACGCGGCGAGCACGCGCCGGAGCCGTTGCCTGAGGTCAAGATCCGCTTCTTCTCACGCGTCGGCCTCCACTTTGTGGTCAAGTTTTTGATTATGCTCAACGGCTTCTACTTCGCGTTCATGTGTCAGGCCGTACTCTATGAAATGCCCGACATCTTCACGAAGTTCGGCGTCTTGGCAGCGATCATGGTGCCGACACCGCTGATCATCAACATGTTCTTCTTCCAGCCGCAGATCTGCCGCAACTACGTGCTGGTCTCCTGTATATTCAAGGTTGATGTCGCGACGCTCAGTGAAGTGGTCACCCACTTCAGCGAGAGCGTGGAACTTCGTTCGGACTTCGTCACGTGTCTCAAGCAGAGCATGCGCGAACACGGGCTCGGTATGGAAGAGTTACACGCTGAGTTTCTCTCACGTGACCCGGCCAAGACTGGCTACGTTGAGCTGGAGGTGCTGCGTCAAGTGCTTCGTGCGTTCGGCTGCCAGATCTCGTTCTTCCGCTTCAACGGCATCGCGAAGCTGCTGTTCCGTCTGAAGGGCACGCGCGTGGAGTACTCGCAGATCGAGCGGCTTCTTGCGCTGGCAGAGCAGGAGGATCTGTGCAGCAGTAAGGTCGCTCGCTCGACGACGGCAGGCAACCAGTACCCCCGCTACCTGAGCACTGTGATCGCCGAAGAGACCGAGGTCCAGCACCGTGAACGGTTTTCGGTCGCGTCTTCGCGCTACAGTGAAGACATTGTGATGCTGGAGAGTGAGAACTTCAGTCGAAAGAAGCACATCCAGCACCACCAGCCGTCCCAGGAGCACACCGTGCAAGTCACCGGACGATTCGGGCTCCCAAGGTTTAGTGCACAGCAACCAGCGCTGCCGACGACGATGGAGCGAACTGAAATGGACTCGCCACCAAGGACGGCGCGTGACGGCGGAGGCCTGCCAAGTATGAAGGGAGGACACGGGTACCACGAAGTGTAAGTGGCAGAACCCGTAGATGGAGTTGAAGGCGAGAGGAAAAAGTATAATCACCGCAATTGTTAGTAGGATGCATATTAAACTGTGATGAACTAGCAAAGAACTTCGGATTTCAAAACTTACATAATTTCGCCGTTGTCAATTCGCTCCAAATTTTCCGATCCGGGCCTTGAGCAAAGCCTCGGAGAAGAGAACAAAGTCAGAACCCTCGCTATCACATATCTTCTATCATCCACCACAGGTGAATGGGTCGAACCACGGAATCTGCGACCTGTGTAACGACTTCAACCTCTTTGATGCTTTGGGACCCACGAAACAGTCGACAGAGTGGTGATGCTACGCGACACATGAGCAGCTCCAACCAACCATTTATTCTGCCCACTCTTGGTTTTGCTCACTCGTAGGTGAAGCCACGTAGACGAGAAACAGAAATGAGCTCAGCAGTCCACGATGCCGACGCCATGCCAACCCACAACACGCAGTCGATGGCGGCATTCGTGGCGGAGACCACACTGCCATTGCCACACAACGTGCCGATCTTTTAGAGAGTATCCGCATACCAAGTTCTTCGTGCGTTCGTTCTTCTCCGACTACTACGACTACATCACAACCGCTTTCGCTGGCACAAAAGCCCGTGGTGTCACCGTCTTTGGTCCGCCAGGCGTCGGCACGTCCGTATTTTTGGCCTACTTCTTCCTCCGCTACCAGCTCCAGCACCCCACCACCACGTTCGTCTTCGTCTGGTACGACCGAGGATCCCATGTACGCCAGGTGCTAGTGTGGAAGAACGGTGCCGTTGTCAAGAAGCTTTTGTCATCGCAAGCCAAACACTTGGAGGACGAGTTTGCAGACGACCCCGATACGATCTTCTTGCTGGACGGGACGCCGAAGAGACTGCCGCACTCCCAGCACCGCCACTTGGTGTGTTCGAACCAGAGCAAGGCGTTGGCGACCGAGAACTCCACGAACCTTAGTCACGGGGAAATCTACGTGCCGCTCTGGGAAGTGGACGAGCTGAAGACCGCCATTGATGCGTTGGGACTCGACGGCGAGCTCGGTGAGATGGACGACATTGACGTCTTTCCGCGTTCAGCTGAAACGCGACATCAGGACGAACTGGAGTACCGCTTTGACGTGTTTGGTGGTGTCGCGCGTCCGTGTCTAGAGACGGACACGGAGTTCGTCGACACACTTCAATGGAATCTGAAGCGACATGCCGCGTCTGTGGATCTCATGACTGGCAACCGCACGAGGTCTCGGCGTGATTACTGCGAGGAAGTGAGTGACCACTTGTTCCACTGCTACCCGTCTAGTGGCCTGCACCGCCCTGGGTACGTGATGTCCTCGAAGCTCAAAATGGCGTCGCCGTACGTGACTCAGTTGCTGGCGACACTAGTAGATGCCATGCACCCAGTGGAGAGAGCGTACTTCGAGTGGAAGGGCAGATGGAAAGAACCAGTGGCGGCGTTTCAACAGTCGCGTGTGGCCCAGCGCATGCTGGAAGAGTTGAAAAGTGGCGTGGAGTTGGTCGCCAACTCGCTCGCTCACGGCCTCGTTGATTTCCAGTTTGATCTGAAGCTGTCGATCCAGCCAAGTGCGCCGACGACGCTACGTCCATCAAGGAGATCTTTCACCTCTGCCTTGGCTGGGGGGCCGTGCTTCGTACTGCAGGGCAACGGAATCGAGTCCATTGAAGCCTTGTACTTGATCAAGAGCGAGGAAATGCAAGCATGTACGCCGTGGGGGCGCGTCGAGGCCGTCGTGTTTCTCGCTTCATCGACTTTCAACTATCGAGTCCCAGCGAAAAGCCTCTTGTCGCTGCTTCAGCAGCTGAGCCTTGCGGACGTTGAAGGCTGCAAACGTCCACACTGTCCATGACTTGCGCCAGCTTCCAACCGGAGTTGCTCTCAGCGAAGAGCACACATAGTTCTACGAACAGGCTCGCGCGTTGCTGAGCGCGCAGGACAACGAGGCCGCGGCTTCAGGCAGCGCGAATCACGAGATGCTGAAACAGATCCCGCAGTTCGTGTGGGGTGTCAAGAACTGAGTCCAGCCTAGTGTTAGTGCACGTAGTACGAAGCACATACATTATAGCAACTCGGGCATGTTGTCTTTCTAGGACTCGAACCGCTTTGGACGGATCACCTGATCGCATCGACGCCACTCGGCTGATTCAGTTGTGCTGAAGTCACCAGTGCGCTCTGAACGGAATCGACCCACTGCCTCCTCCAATCACATGAAGGCTGCAATACACGACCCGTGGCTTTGAGCATCCACACCAATTGCAATTGCACTAAAAAGTTAAAATTCACACAGGTTAACCTTTCAGACTCTATTTGACCCATCAGATCCAGTGGGCAATGTAGCGTCTGGCGTTGAAAGTGGTCAGAAAACGTGTGAAGCTTTATAGCTTTTTGGCGAAGTAGCGTTTAGCGTAATTGGTGGGGATGCTCTTAGATCGATCTTCCGAACTTCTGCCCACACTATTTGAGTATACGAATAAAAAATGCCATAAATTTTCGTGTACATCTTCTGAAAAGCCACTCAATATACTAAAACTGCAGATATTCGATGCACCCACCTTGCTTGGATTCACAAAGTGTTCTGAAACCCACGACCTTTTGTCGATCGCGCCGTCTCATTCCTTCATCTGCGCTTTCAACAGTCAGCATGACCACGAAGCCTCCTCGCCACGCCGCCGCTTTCTGGGTCGACAACTCCACCATCACGCGCACGCGCATCGTACCCGTGAAGCGTCTGACCAGCGACCCAGATTTCCACGTGAGTGTGACGAATGCCGTCCAGAGTCTCCCCTCGATGTGGGATGCGCCATTCGAGACGCCAGTCGGCGAAGTGTATTTAGTCCCGGAAACCACTCGGACTTTGCACGACGTGAGCCGCTGGATGAGCGGCACAGCGGCGTTCTTCGGCGACATGCGACTGGAGAACGGCGAGAGCGAGTGGAACCACTGCCCTCGGTCGTTCCTGGGCCGTCAGGTGCGGAAGCTGCGCGAAAACTACGGTCTAAAACCCACTGTGGGCTTTGAGATGGAGTTCCAACTACTGGATCCAACGACCAAGGAGCCCATCGACTCGGCGCTGTACTGTTCCATGAAGGCGTTCCACGACGGCCGCGCGTGGCAGATTCTCAAGGACATCGTCGAGTGTCTGGAGGACGATCTCCAAATCCCAGTGCATCAGTACCACGCCGAGTCGGCCTGTGGTCAGCTGGAGATCAGCATCGGGCCGTTCGGTCTCGAGGGCGAAGGCGACGAAGCCATCGTCAGGGCGACCGACAAGCTCGTACTGGCCAGACAGACTGTGTACGCCATCGTGGCTCAGGCCGGACTGCAAGCCACGTACATCCCCAAGCTCAAGATCGGCCAGGCGGGCAACGCCGCCCACATCCACATCGGTCTCGTGGATCTGAATGTCGATAGTACCAACAAGACAAATCTATTCGCGACGGACGTCTCGCGAGCCAGCTCTTTCCTGGCGGGGATCCTCCAGGAGATCCCAGCCATGTGCATGCTGTTCGCACCGACAGTCAACTCGTACGACCGCCTGCAGCCGCAGTGTTGGGCGGGAGCGTACCAGTGCTACGGGTACGAGAACCGCGAGGCGCCCTTGCGACTTGTTGGTCCCACGACTGCACGCGAAGACATGACCAAGGTCGACCACTTCGAAGTCAAGACGCTGGACGGCTCCTCGAACCCGTACTTGGCGTTGGGTGCGATCTTGGCTGCTGGAATGCATGGCCTTGAGAAAGTGTTGGTGTTGCCGCCGCAGTGTGACAAGGACCCCGCCACGCTGGCGGAGGAAGACCGTCCTGGCCGACTGCCTGGGTCCCTACCTGAGGCGATTGAGCGGTTTTCCGAACGACGTGATGAACTCTGGAACGAAGTGCTGTCCGAGTCGTACGCTGCGTTGCTCGTGACGCTGCGCAGTGCCGAGTTGAAGTTCTACGGTGGACTGGACCGAGAGGAACAAGTCGCGCAGCTGCTCAAGCGCTACTAGATCATAGACGCTTTCGAGGCGTACATCAGCCAGTTGATCACAAGGCTTCGATAATACCGAGTATGATATTGGGATGGACCGAAATGGGAACTGGTTGTCTTCTACGACCGGCACACGAATCTGAACGCTTGTACAGTACGCGGTATCATACTGTACCCATTCTGCACAATGTCCGGTATATATGGCAGTAACGAGCGGGTATCATCACGGGATTACGACCACGCGTGGCATGAGGAACTCTACAGGCAGCCAGTGTGGGCGTCAACGAACCGAAATGAATCCACTGACTGTCTGCAGGCACAGTAGCTGCGCAGTGTCCACTGGGCCATCTAAAGTACAGTACTGTGGTTGCAACACTACCGCAGGGCTTCAGAAGGTGTGCTGAATATTCTTGAGGGATTCGTCTGTCAATTTGCACATAAATGGGCCAACTCGTGGGGCGAGATCAAACGTTTACGGGCCCGTTGCATCTGCACGGGCGGATCCTTCTGCCGCACTGTGCGTCCAAGAGGTCAACGGCGGCAAGTCGCTGCTGTTGACTCTGTGCGTGGCAGACGTCCGATCACCGTATGGCGCTGAGGAACAGCCAGCGCTCTACCTCCAAGAGGACAGACTGGATGCCTGCCGTCTCCCATTGGTTGCTGCAGTACTAACTCGCATTCGCACATTTGCTCGACTCCTCACAAGCCAAGCAGCACTCTACGCGCGATGAAGTCGGTCTCCATTCTCTCCACGCTGCTGGTCGCGTTGCTGGTCGCCAGCGGCTCCGATGCGGCCAAGTGCAACGTCAAGACGCCAGCTCCAGTATCAGCGCCAATGGCAACGAAGGCGCCAGCACCAATGGTGACGAAGGCGCCAGCTCCTATGGTCTCCAAGACCCCAGCAGCAGCACCAATCGTCGCGCCAGCCAAGAACTCGACCACTTCGGCCAAGCCAACGACGGCGCCGTCACCTGCCGCTGGAGACAGCGACACCAAGGCCAAGAAGTCTGCTGGTTGTGGCAAGCCTGCAGCCATCAAGACAGGCTCGTTCAAGACCACCATCAACAGCAAGCAACGCCAGTACATGGTCCGCGTGCCGGAAAACTACAGCCCCGACAAGGCCTACCGCGTGGTCTTCACGCTCCACTGGCGTGGCAGTGGCATGGTCGACGCCGCTAAGCTGTCGGGTGGGTACTACGGTCTGCAAGCGCTTGCGAAGGAGTCGACGATCTTCGTCTCGCCGGAGGGTCTGGAGCAAGGCTGGTTCAACCACGGCGGCGAGGATATCTCGCTTGTCAAGTACATCGTGAAGACTCTCGACGATGGTCTGTGTGTGGACCAGACCCAGCGCTTCGCCACGGGCTTCAGCTTTGGCGGCGCCATGAGCCACTCGATCGCGTGCTCGCTGCCGGACTCGTTCCGCGCGGTGTCGATCTTCTCGGGCGGACAGTTCAGTGGATGCGACGGCGGAACGAAGCCAATTGCGTACATGATCACGCACGGCGTCGCTGACACAACCGTCACGATCTCCAACGGCCACGATCTGCGCGACCGCTTCGTCAAGGTCAACGGTTGCACACCGCAGAACGCGCCAGAGCCAAAGGCTGGGTCAGGTACGCACATCAAGACTGAGTACAAGGGCTGCTCGGCGGGCCACCCAGTCGTGTACATCGCTCACGACGGCGGCCACACGGCAGAGCCAGCGGATAAGGACCGCGTCAACTGGGCTCCGAAGGAGACGTGGGGCTTCTTCACGCAGTTCGCGTAGACTTAGCGCATCCATTTTCAAATGGCTAACCGTGTGGACTCCGCTTCTGTTCTTGGATGTTCGACTTTGCTGGTAGTGCTCTTCCAAATAAACATGACGTTATTACGAACCCACTCTATGCGAACATTGATCACGTTCCATGTCCGGTGAAGGTCCGACATATTGAGCGGCCTCGCCTCTCCTGCGTACGAACTCTGCTGCTCGCTAGTAGTACAATTCGCAAGAGCAAGCATCAAGCCGTAGGTGAAACGTCTAGGAGGTGGCGTCGCAGCTATCGACTCGAACGACCGGAGGTTTTCATCCGCAGGCTAATTAGTCTAGTCTACATTTGTTTAATATGGTCTACACAACATTTCACAATGGCTATATTTTTGTGATATCAATTAATACAACCTAATTTAGACGAGTCGTAAGAAAAAATAGATCAACTGACTGAGCACGACGGAATTTTCCAGACCGATTTGCTCTATGCTTGTACGCAAATGAAAGATAGGTGAAACGACGAATTCAGCCACAAAGGACACCAAAAATGGAAGCCATCGCGATAAATCGACAGTTTAGACTTCAACTACACATCGGGTTGCATCTTCAATGCTCTTGGCAATAGTTGACTGACGTCTAGGGCTCGTCAAATGCCTCGATGATTGGTTCAAGAATGTGTCGGCGCTGTGCGCGGCAGTGAACTTACCCGTTCAGCCCTTGGGCCACTGGGTCTCGTTTTTCGTTTTGCCGTCAGTTACTTTTGATGAAATCTAATGATGCCGTTTTTACCTCTGGCGATGTCGATCCTGGTTTCTGTTTGACAAAATTCTCCACACTGCCACTGTTGTATTGACGATAGAGAACCATTCGAGGGCGTGCCTCCTGTTTTTAGCTAGAAGAAGGGCAATGTCGTTCCAGAGCCACGAGCTTGTCCTGGCCTGGTTGATCGCATAGGCGTGAATATTCGCCTTGGTGTCTACACCGACGCTGGCAGCTTTGTCTGTCGTTCGCATTTCAGTTTGCATAGTAATGGACCACCGCAAGACCTACACCATCGAAGACGAGCAAGGCGTCCACGCTCCTCAGTGCCAGCGCAACTCTCTCTAGCGTCTCCAGTTCGCAGGGCGTGTTGATTGGAACGCTCCGTGACTGGCGCTCGCCCGCTCCCCGCCAACGCAACTGCTGGAGGTGGGTGGTCATCAATAATTGGCATATGTGACGAAGTGGTTTCAAGCGAATGCAAATATCTAGTCCTTGACTCACGCGTTACAGGCGAAGGGGTCGCGCCCGCGCTAAGTCAGTTATATAGCCGGGATACTCGACGTATCCGGCCGGCTAATACCTCACACTGTGTACCCTTTTGTTCATTGTCAGTCCTTTCGAATATTACAATCCGTATCTGGAACTTTAGAACTTGGGGAATCCGTACAGTAGGTTGGTACCTCTAACGCCGGTGATTGGACTCAAGAAATTACACAAGGCCGGCGGATCGATATCAGATTCGATGCGCTGGCTCACAATATAAAGTAGAAGCGTTTGTACTTCTGGGGCTTCGTACTAGAAGCAGATCACACTCTTTTATTCGTTTCTCTTAGTTAATGGACTCGGAGTCGCTCTCAACTAATGGGCTCGGAGCCTCTTTTCTCTACGTGGGCGCGGAGCCTCTTTTCTCTTTGTGGGCGCGGGGCCTCTTGTGGTAAGGTGGTCGGCAAAAGTAACTCAGCGAAAGTTACGGTCGCCTTCAACACCACGCAACAGACCTTGATTCTTGGACTGGTGATCGGCCACTGACGTTGCGCACCGATGTCTCCGTCGCTGACGGTGTAAACCGTGGTCACTCTGGGCCTAAGTCGTGGGGGTCTTGGCCAGAAGGGTTGTGAGGCCTCCTGGGGTCCAGCTCCTTGTCTCGTACCGATCGCTTGGTACTAAACGGCTGGGATCAGGCGCAGAGCCAGTCGG
>JAADWY010000281.1:0-36937 GCA_023336355.1 Pythium dissotocum | reverse complement strand
GTCTGACGATGAACCCAGCATGTCCGACAACGACGATTCGGAATCCTCCAGCGATGAAAGCGAGTAGAGCTGTAATACAGACACGGAGGTATTAGATAGTGTGAATCGAAGGGGTCTTCATCGCTCATGGAGCTGTTCTTCTTGTGGATCTTTCTGGTCTGACCTCGGAGTCACGGTCACAGATTTGTGCATAAAATGAACATTGATCAGATCCCAGATTGATCTGTAAAAGACTCTACCCCTGTGGTGAAGTGGCCACTGCAGCAAGACTTCGACGGCATTCTCGGCCAGACTTGGTTGCGGGCTGAGAACCCTGTCATTGATTGGTCAAGCGGCCAGCTGACGTGGTCGTCGCCGGTGCGACGTCAACTGCCGCGTGAGACACCACCTCCCGCCTCGGTGCAAGAGGTCGAGTACGTCGACACAGCCGAATTCAAGAAGAACCTGGCGGCGGGGTGTTACGCTGAGGTGTTTCATCTGGACGTGGTCTCGGACGACGGAGTGACCAAGCCCGACGCTGAAATCCTGCAACTGGTTCGTGAGTTTGGTGACTACTTGACGGAGGAGCTTCCGGATGGGCTCCCGCCAGAGCGAGATATCGAGCATGAGTTGCAGCTCAAGCCAGATGCCAAGCCATCGTCGTGTCCTTCCTTTCGTCATGCTCATGTGGAGCAACAGGCACTTCGGCAGTTTGTCGACAAGTTGCTACGGAAGCAATGAATCGAGAGGAGTTCTTCTCCGCGGGTGTCAAACATTTTTGCTGTGCCGAAACGAGATCCGGTGACAGGCGAAATGCCGACGAAGATCCAGTGGATTCGGGGCGGCGACACATCCAAACCCGTCCGCTGGGTTATCGACTATCGCTACGTCAACTCCGACATTCCACGTATCCCGATCCCGCGAATCGATGAGGTGTTCGACCGCCTTGGAGGAGCGCACGTGTTCACGCTGATTGACCTCGCCTCAGGCTATCACCAGATGCGTATGGCTCTCCAGTCGCGCCCGTTCACAGCCTTCCGCGCTGGAGCAGAGATCTACCTGTGGCGCGTCGCGCCGATGGGTCTTGCCGGAATGCCTGGCACTTGGTCGCGGCTGATGCGACGGATCTTCGAGAACGCGGAGCTGTCAGCGTTTGTTGTGGTGTATTTGGATGACATCTGCGTTTTCTCGAAGACGCGGGAGGAGAATTTGGGTCACGTGCGCCGTGTGTTCGAAGTCCTCCGTGAAGAGCAGTTGTACGCGCGTCCCAGCAAATGCCACTTTGCTCAGTCTCAGATCAAGTTTCTCGGCCATATCGTGTCTGGCGCCGGCGTGAGAGTCGATCCCGACAAGACAGCAGCGGTGTCTAACTGGCCTCAGCCTCGTAACGCAAAGGGTCTGCAGCCTTCCTCGGGCTTGCCGGTTACTATCGGCGCTTTGTGCGTGGGTACGCGGATCTGGTGCTGCCGTTGTCGGAGCTGCTGAAGGCAAAAGTCGAGTGGCATTGGCATCCGCACAGGAGCTGGCGTTCAACTCGATCAAGCAGGCGCTCATCTCTGCACCGCTCTTGCGGATTCCGGATATGAATCTCCCGTTTCGAGTGACCACGGATGCATCGAAGCACTGCGTGGGCGGTGTGCTAAGCCAGATCGTGGACGGGTTCGATCATCCCGTCAGCTTTTGCAGTCGTAAGCTATCGGACACGGAGTCGAGATGGCCGGCGCACGAGCAAGAGCTGTATGCCATCAAGCAAAGCCTCGGGCGATGGCGTTGCTACCTCCTCGGTGCGCATTTCGTCGTCTTCACTGACAACTCGGCGTGTCGTTGGTTTCTTCATCATGCCAACCTCTCACCCAAGATGACGCGTTGGCTCAAGTTTTGTGGCCAGCTTGACATTGAGTTGATCCACAAGAAAGGCGCGTCCAATGTGGTCGCTGATGCACTCTCGCGACCTCCAGTGTGCGTCACCAGTGTCGGTGTGTTCGTGTTCCACACGCGTTTCCTCACTAGTGCTGCGAAGCTCCTCGTGGAGGGCAACACGTTCTTCGATCCAGTCTCCTCCTCGTCGATCCCGTCCCTCGCTGTCTCTCAGTCGTCGCTTCTAGTTGTTGGGGAGGATGAGAGCTTCTCACGTGACATCCAGTCAGCGTACGCCAAGGACAAAGACTGCGTGGTGATTCTTCAGGATCTACGCAGATGTGATGAGAGTGTGTGCGCCAAGTACGAGCTTCGCGATGGTCTTATCGTGGTCAAGAGCGCCGGTTCAGTTGCCGTTGTTCGCGTCCCGCAAGTGGATTCGATTCTCCTCCGCTTGATGCATGACTTCCACGATGCGGCTATTGTGGCACATCCCGGAGTCGAGCGAACGATGTCCGCCATGCGCCAGTACTTTTGGTGGCCGGGTATACGAGATCACATCACGCAGTACGTCACGACATGCGAGGCCTGCGTCCATCACAAGTCCGGTTCTCGTCGCCGCAACGGATTACTGCAACCACTGCCGGTGCCCGACCACTGTTGGCAGCACGTGACAATGGATTTTGTGACAGCTCTTGCGGAGAGCGACAGCTACAATGCTGTGTACGTGGTCGTTTGCCGCTTGTCGAATCGACCGTGTTACATTCCAACGAGGAAGGACGTCGATGCTCCAGCGACGGCCAGACTGTTCTTCGATCATGTTGTCCGATACTACTCGCTTCCAGAATCGATCGTCTCGGACCGCGACTCCAAGTTCACCAGCGACCTTTGGACGGAGTTGATGAGCATCATGCAAGTGCGCCAACGAATGACGGTGTCGCGACGTGCCCAAGCCGATGGCCGCAGTGAGCGACAAGTTCGTACACTGGAGGACAGTCTACGGTGTGTGGTGTCACTCTACGGGGATGATTGAGCCCGCTTCTTGCCGACTGTGGAGTATGCTCACGCTACACTTGTCTCCACGTCGACAAAGGTATCACCATTTGAGGTCGACACCGGTCGCAAACCTCGTGCCCCAATCTCCCTCGGGTTGGATCAAAACGCCTCCACGCCGGCTCACAACTTCACCAGATCGCGTCAAGAGATCATCGAAGTTCGCACAACAGAACTTGAAGCTTGCTCAAGAGCGCCAAGCCGAGTACTACAACCGCGGTCGCCGTCCAGTTGAGTTTGAGGTCGGTGACCTTGTCTACGTCGACGCCAGGGTGCTTTCGAGTGAGCTCGGCCAGCCAGACTACGACCCAAGCAAAGATCCCGCGTGTAACAAGCTTCTCCCGAAATGGTACGGCCTGTTCCCAGTCGAAGCCCGAATCGGCACGAACGCGTATCGCGTGGGTGTGCCCCATCGGTACATTGCCCATGGTCGTCATGCTACGTTTAACGTGGACCAGTTGAAGCTTTCGGTGGACGTGCCTGAACTGTTCCAGGCTCGACAGATCACGAAGAGTGCGCCTCGTCTCTATGACGAAAACGGTAATCGCGTCCACGTGATTAAGCATATACTCGCCAAGCGACGCCGTGGTGGTCGCGTACAGTACTTGTGTTCGTGGGTGGACCTCCCAGCGACCGAGAACTCGTGGGAGTTTGTGGCCGACATCCAACACGTCAGTCACTGGGCGACGCTTCAAGATCGCTACTCCGCTCGCATGCGTTCGCAGCGGTCGACTGCCAGACGCAGCTAAGTTGTGGGAGGATGTAATGTTCTGCTACTCCAACTGCCTGGCCACTTGTGGCTCAGCTCGTGCCGACACAGAGCTGCTCAATGCCGTCAGTCTGTATGTCTCCACTACAGTGCTATGATCACAGAGCGAGTTCTTGTGGCTCTCTCCATAGCCTCCAAGGACCTCGCTCTAGGACCAAGTACTCTGCATATCCTAGCTAGAGCTCTTTGCACATCGGGCCAACCAGCCCATTCATTCTGCATTCCGATCAATACAGCTCAAGACCTTCCAACCTCCGGCTCCACCCTAACAAGCGCCGGTACAACCACAGACGGAGGACGCAGCTTGGACACCACAGCGGCTTCAGACCCCGTGCGACTCGTCGTCGCCGTCACCGTAGCCGAATGGGATCGTACGCTGTGGACTTTGGCTACTGCTGCAGTCTCTCCACTCCTCACAGTAGTCTTCGTCGGACTCTGGCTTCGGATCCGCTGCCACTGGTCTTGGACGTCCCTCTCGCGCTGCTCCACACTGCGTCGCTGCATCTCGCGCACTTCCATAGCTGCTAATTGCTTGAGCTCCTGCGCCAGATCGAGTTGTTTCTGCTTCTGCGTCTGCTGCTGAAGCTGCATTTGCCGCAAAAGCCGCCGTTGGACAGCGCTCTGGACTCGCTGCTGCTGCTCCTGCTTGGTCTCAGTATGGCTTTGATGAGCCTGAGCCTGGGCCTGGGCCTGCATCACTGCAGTCGCGACACTCGTGGCGTCCATGCGGCCGCTGTGTTGCTGCTTCTCCATGAGGACGGCGACCTGGCGACGCAGCTCCACGAGCTCGGCCTGGTCGCGTTCGTCCTTATCTCGCCTGCTCGTCAACTCGGCCACGAGTTGCTTGAGCTGGAGCTTCTGCTTCAGCAGCTTCCTCTCCAGTCGCGCCTCGCGGGCCTGAGTCGCAGCATGGACTTCCCCCAGTTGCGTCAGCTGTGTCTCCACTCGGATGCTCTGCTCGAGCTGGCAATTCACCTCCACCAACTGCGTCTCGTACCGCTTCAGCTGAACCGCCTTCGCACGTCGATCCTCTTCACTCGACTCCAGCGCACTGCGAAGCTCGTCGACTTCCCCTTGTAGCCGATGGTTGTGCTCTTGCACCGCCTTCTTGTCATCCACGTCTCGTTCTAGTTCGTCAACACGACTGTTCAGCCGATCGCTGGTGTCCTGCAGCTTCTCCACTTGCTGCTGCAGCGTCTCGATCTCATTCGACGCGATAACCAAGTGTCTCGCACTCTCCTGGAGCTGCTGGCGCTGTCGCAAGTGGTCCCAGGCAGCCCCAACGGCGTCCGCTAGCCGATGCAGTAGCTGCAAAAGCCACGTCTTGCGGTCATCGTGGTCGCTGCTCTCAAGCGCCTGACGTTCCGAATCACTGAGGCGAGCGACCATGGTGCCCAGCTGCTCCCGACCAGCTTCTTGGTTCCCACCACGGTCTTCTGAATACCCTGCCCACACTCGAACGCGTATGATCGTCTCCATCGATGCAACGCCATGGTTACTACCAGCTCCATCATCGTCGCCTGCGGATACGTGCTGTCCTGTCGAAGACGATGCTGTGTGGAAGGCGACCTGGCCGCACTGGAGCCACTGCTTCATGGCGTGGAGTCCCATCTGGATCACAGTCCTTCCATCGGGCGCCTGCAGCAGCCGCATCGTCAGCACGTTCAGTTCTTCTTCTCGTCGCGCACGTCGCTTGGCTTCTGCTTCACGCCCTTCTACTTGGGCCAGTTGCTGCGCGAGCTGCACATCTACCAGTTTCTTGTTCTCTTCCATCGACTCTGCATTGGCTTGAGCGTCAAGGACACGACCGACTTGGAATTGGAGGATGCGGAGTAGTGATGGCAAGTGGTGAAGCTCGTCGGTCGCATCAAAGACTCGGCTCAGTTCAGTGGATCCCGTGAAAGCCACGATTAACTGGGTCTTGGATGTCAGCGCAGACACCATAGCCACCCACCGACGTGCGTCAAACTTCCACAAGCGAAAGCCCGCGTCCCCGCGAATCTTCTGAGTCACTTCTTGCAGCCACCGTGGTGTACTCGCGGGATTAGTTGTCTCGCCATCCAGCCGATCACACACAGCGCCGTCCACGACGAAGAAACCCTCCACGCTGTCGAGCGCCTGCTTGCGCTGGTCGCCGCTCTTGGTCCACACGCTCTTAAGCTCCCGCATAACGAGCGACTGCAACGCGGAGACGCTCTCTCGATCCGTAGCCAACGACTGGACTCGGAAAGAAAACGACAGTAGCGAGCTTGCGACTGCGGCGTTGACTCGGTGTCGAACTCGTTCAGCTTGCCGCTCGTCCTCGCTGTCCACATCTTCGGCTTGAGCTGCCTCGTACTGATTGCTGCCACTGTCTTGAGTGACGTCATGCGTCGCAGACAACAAAACTGCCGCGATAGGAGCTACGCCTGTCGAGTTGTACGGTGTGTCTTCAGACGCATCTCCGTATTCTTCACTCGGCCAACGAGACGAGACCGCTGGAGCTTCTACGTCACGATTTGAGACCCCAGAGGTTGTCTCGCCTTGGTATCCAGATCTTGATTCGTGACTCTTACCCATGGGCGGTGATGCGACCAAGCGCGGCTGCGACTGCGTCTGCGGTCGGCTTATAGGCCTCCCACGCTGCTGCTTCTGGTCTACAAGCCGAGCGATCAATTCGACGCGTGACGCAAGCGCGTCCGCGAAGTCTTGTAGTAGCGTCTCGAAGTCATCCAACTTATTATCACTCTTCATCAGCCCCTTGCTCTTGACGGCCAGCACACCAACCACAGCGGAATCACCGTCCGCTTGGTCGCTGGCACCGTCGTCGTCGTTGTTTGACTCGCCGTCATGATTCGCAGGGCAGGAGTGCTTCAGGATCGGGAAGAAAACAGTCCGCGAGTGCCTTGCTGTCTCCACGTCCAACCCGTTCCTGGCCTTGGCCTCCACGCTTGAGCGGCTCCGATTGGCGATACACTTGGCCATCACCCGCCACTCGCGTTTCTGCTGCTGCAGTTGGCGCAACGCGACGCAGTAGAAGCCTTTCTTCTCGCCGTCCATTTGATCTTTAGTGGATGGAAGCGAGAACACGAAGCTGCCATCGCCACCAGCAGACACAACGCCATAAAGTTGAACACTGGTTTCCTCAGACAGGGCTGCAGTCCGCAGTCGTCGTTGGGCTGTTTCTTGGAGAAAGCGCCACTGTACAACGAGCTTCGTGGTCGGGACGCTCGCAGACGAAACCGGTCGCTCAATGGATTTCCAGATCTCATTACCAATGAGATCATCCGTGAGCGTGTTATGCAGCGCCGTCGTAACTTCGTTTTTGCGCCGTTCGTGCATGAGCTCCTCCGTCTTTAGCTGCAGCTGCGTCGTCAGGTCTTGTGACGTCTCTTCAAGGGCTTCCGCCGCAGCCGCCTGCAGCTGCATCCTTCCAAGTTCGGGCACTCGATTGGCTCCGAGACGCACCAAGAGTTCGACACAGCGGTCCGTCATTGCTGTGACGTGGTGGACCCCGTGGTTGCCATCGTGCACCACAACCATACACTTGCGGTGGCCATCACCCACACTGATGCAGCGCACTCGCTTGAAAACCGACTGAAACGCCGCCCTCGTTTCTTGCGGCGCTCCGGTGTTCAAACACGCCGCCACGATGCCGCAACGGCCAGCCGACTCTCGCGTCGCTCGCTCCAGCGTCTCATCATCAGCAGTCGAAAGTGTGCTCACCACCAGCCTTCCCATCGTGCTTACCTCCGACCTTTCGTGGAGTTGAACGCCTTCCACTCCGCTCATCACTACTAGCTCCTTCACCAACGTCTCCCACACATCCCCGGCGTCTTTTGCGGCAAGCAGTGCAGGCACAGTCTTCTCCACACACCCAAACACTTCACCCATGAGCTGGCAGGTATCTTGGAGGCTCGCGTTTTGTTCTTTGATCTGCGTCAAGTGGTTCTTGAGCTCCAAACCTTCGAGCTCGAGAACCGCATTGTCTTGCGTGAGGTTCGCGATATTCGAGCTATCCGCGTCCCGAGTAGTTGTCTGGGCGTCACGGAACGCGAGAAGGCGAATGAGTGTCGTCAGCCATGGCACAACTACCGAATCCACGAGTTCCAACGTGGAATTGGAAAGTGGCTGAGGCTGTGAACGCCAATGCAGCACCACGGTGCCAACGATAGACTCATCCTGTCGTAGTAGGGACACCACACGGCAGCCAGAGCCGTCTTGGGAGTTGCGCACGACAGTGGTCGGCTCCGATCGGTCCTGGTGAAGTAGCTTCTCTAGCATCTGGATGGACTGGGTTGGGCCTTCCAGTGAGGAGACAAAAGGAGTAACACGCCGCTGTCTGGTTAGTGGATCATGGGTCACGGCAAACAGCTCCAGCGCGTCGCAACCGCAAACAGACTGAGCGAACAGCTCTGCTCGCGCCTTTACTTCTCCACTGTCGGCGGTCAAAGACTCGGCTATTGTCTCGACTGTTGTCGCCATCAGGAGCTGACACTCGTCCATCGTGCGTTGCGTGAACTGCGTCCACTGCTGAGCAGTCTCAAGCTCTTCTGCAGTGGCCATGCTCACCGTCTCGGCCTCCACAGCCCGTAAGTGAGCGGCTTCTTGACGTCTCCAGTTCATAACCGCAGTAGCCACCAGTCTCGAGTCCATCTCCAACGCCCGCGTGATGATTTGTGGTGCACTGGCCCCACAGTCCATCAGCTTCACAAGCGCAGTGGTCACGACGTAACCTCCGTGGGATCCACCTCCGGTGGTAGATACACAGTCGACACGAACAGCAACAGCAACGACGCAATGGACCTCAGTGACTGAAGACTTGGGGAAGAGATGAGCTGCCACTATCCGCATGGTCTCACCTCGGAGGAGTTTGTCGACGCACACGCCGTCACCGGACGAGCTCCACATATCAACCGCCGAGGCCACGTTTCGGTACACCTCAATAGCAGCGTCAACACGAACTGAAGCCAGTGATCCACGCACTTCTGTCACTTGTCGTCGTGCAACGTCAACGTCGACAACTGCCACCCGAACGTCTTCGATCTCGCTCACCGCACTTGTCATGTTCGCCTCGACTCGATGTAGCACATCTTGCCAGTCAATCGCGTTCTCCTGGCGATCGCTCGTCAGAGAACGAAGCACGTCGTCTACGTGATGCCAATGGCTGACAAGACTCGCGTTCCTGTTCTCTTGGCGTTTGCGGAGCTCGTCGTTCTCACTGCGGTCGGCTTCGATAAAGTGTTGCTGGTCTTGGATCATTTGGAGACTGTGTCTGTAGTTGAAACAGCTCTGCAGCGTCGACGTTATGAGCTTGAGCGACGAGACTGGCTCCGTTGCTGAGACCGACAACTCATCCCCCGTGAACTCGACCAAGGCGACGTGCTCGCCTCCCACTGTGATCGTCGCTTGATGCGGTCGAGGTGCCCACGTGCTGTCATCCACGTTGCGGACACGTCTGGAGCCGTCCGCGTGCGCCGTCCAGAGCGGGTCGCTCGTCGTGTCACGAAGCCATAGTCGGTAGTCTGGAACCTCCTCCATCACACGGCATAACGAGGCTGTAAAACACCCCATCGGCGAGTCTTCCGTGTGTAGGATCACCACGTCGAAAAGCTGCTGAACAACGATGTCCACCAGCCGTTGAGTCTTCAGAGATGCGTGAAGACCATCGATGGCACTAGTCTTCTCATCAATCAACTGGGACTGAGACGCTGCAAGCGAAGCTTCACGGCAGCGACGCCGGTGAAGGTCGAGTACACTACACACCACGTCCACCAGCACAAGATACTGCCTCACACTGCACTTGAACTCGGCATCCAGTTCTGGCCCCTCCGCCTTCCCTTCCCCTCGATCACATCGCACTGCAAACGTGATACGCTCAGCACCAACGAAGTCGTTGCTGGAGGATCCACGCTTGGTAGTCGCCAGGAAAACCCCACTAGCCGCCGCGCCCCAACACTCCCAGTCCTGGAATATACCCTCCTCGTGTTCATTCAGTGAATCCAATCGACGACGCTGCTTGTCGACCAGCTGCAGTGTTTCATTGGGAAGAAGCCATTCTCGACTCACGTCATGATCCTGAGCGTGAATCACGATTTTCACGTCCTCTGCAGCAAGAACCAGTTGTGCGTTGGATGCCACGGCTTGCAAAAGCCTTCGTTCCAACGCAGTCAGTGCGGATTCATCTTGACACTTGGGACCAAGCACCAACACCTCATTCACTACAATGCGCCAAGACGTAGCCCACTTGCTGTGGGCCGAGGTGGTCTTCTCTAGCGATGTGTGTAGCTCCTCGCATTTTGCCGCTCGTTCACTCAGCTTAACTTTCGCTTCTTGTAACTCTTGATGAAAAGCTTGCCATGCAAGCATACGATCGAAGCCCTCTGCAAGGTCTCTCACAAAAGACTCGTTGACGATGCCGTCGTATCTATCGTCGTCTTCGTCTCCGCCGGAGCCAGCCAGTACCACTAGCACGCGATGTTGTGGAGCATTCGACACGAGTGGAGCGACGAACAAACGCGAGCCTTGAACAAAGAACTCGTCCGATGAGCCAACGACACTCTGGATGAGGCTCATCGCTTGGTCTGGAAATGGTGACGTGTACTCACGGAGTCGCTGAGTTCGCAGCATGGCGTCCAGGACTCCTCCTCCTTCAACAGCGGACACAACAGCACCGTTCGTATCGCCCACACACCGCAGCTTCCACGCCTCGCTCTCACTTGACTCGAGCACTGCCAACCAAAACGGTCTCTGCGGTGCCGTCTTTCCTTCGTTGAACTCACTAGTTACCTTCGTGCACTCGTCAGCGATCGCTCGAAGAGCCTTCTGGGTAGTCTCAGCCACGGCCACGTCTGTCGACATGCCAATCGAGTCGATCGCGCGGCTCAAGCACGACACGACACATCGCTGGATTAAACCTCGTCGTAGAAATCGCTGAGACTTGCGCTCCACCGCCAACTCGTTTTCGAGATCCGCTAGAAGCGCTTGCAGAGTGGCGTTCTGTGATTTGGTTTCCTCTGATATTCGGTGGCCACGCCACCAAACGGCGAGTAGATCAGCGACCATCACGCCAAATCGTCGGCCCTCTTCATGGAACTCGTCCACTTCCGTAGCCGCTAGGACCAGCAAACCGCTTTCACTGGACTCAGCTTCATCACCGCTTGGCTGATGATCAGCTAGCGGGAACGTCGCAAACGACCGTAAGATGGCGTGGTTGAGCAGGTTGAGCGACGGTGACGACGCGTTGTTGGACGATCGCAACTCTCGCTTCACTCGATCGATCAGCGCCGTGTTTTCTACGCTGTCGGCGAAGAGCACGTTCACATGACCCGCTTCTGGAATCAGCTCTTGGATCATCTTGATTGCTCTCGCTTTCCACGTATCCACATCGACCAAGTTGCATGCCTCACACCAGTCAGCTACAAACTGCGTCCATCGTCTCCACGTCTCCTCTTGCTTCGTGCTGGCTTGTAACACAGATTGCGCGTGACCTTCCTCCCGCTGAGCAAGCCAGACGTGGAGCTGGAAGAAACAGCGCACGGCCTTGGCGAGCTCGAGAGCGAACGAAGAGTCCACGAAGGCGTCGTGCTCGTCTTGTGAGTCGAATGATACTTCAAGTACACCAAGAGTCCCGGACGCGAGTTGATCTTGCAGTGGGGTCGCGTAGTAGACGCAGGGCTCACCTCCAATTGGATCGACGTGGCTCTTGAGCTTCCTTCTCAGCGTTCTGTCGTACGCATCGTGATGTGGCGTGTAACTCAGTGGCACGCCAGCTTCGAGAACGAACGCAGCCATGCCTCCTCGACGCTGATTACTTTTCCTCGGACTTGTGATACTCTCTCGATCGTACAAGACAACGCGCTCGGGCTCTATCGAATCTTCGAGCATGGTCCACACGCAACGTAGACTAGGGTCGTCTTCACTGTTGTCGTTGGCAGTAGCTTCAGTCTCTGCTACGAAGAGAGTCATGTCACCCAGAAGACCAGAGCCGCCTGCGCCTTCCGTATACTCGGCTACAATGGCCACGACTTGTTCGAGTGATCTGGCACGCAACAAGCTCTCATTGAGGTGGTGAATGGCGTTGCTTTCGTGCTGGGCCTGCTTCTGCTGCTTGGTAATGTCTTGAAAGGCCTCACACTCCGTCTCCTTCTCCAACACCGCGAGCATCGTCTTCTCTGAATAAATCACAAGCTCTAGTGTCTTGATCACCAGTGGAAATGTACGAGCTCGCGCTTGCGATATAACGAGCTCGTCGTCTGGATTCCCGACCAGGAGAAGCACTGCAGCTTGTGCTTTGCCACCGCCACTGAGTTTGACAGGCTCTGCAATGGTGCATGGGGTCGACTCGAACGCCTCTCCTTTCAGGATTGCTCGGTGCATCGCTCCGTACTGGGCTTCCACGCTCAACACTTGAGCGTCAGCATCCGCATCCGCATCAACCGCATACTCTTCCTGCGACTCGTCCTCACACAGCACGTGGAAGCTCGCGACTCCATCCAAATACTCGTTCAGTCGACGCAGCGCGGCGCGAAATTCCACTCGGTGGTTTCGTCGTGGCTTCTGGTCGACAAATTTCGTTAGAAATTCCACCACGTCACGCCAAAACGCGTCATGAGCTTGAGCCGAGCGAGAGTGAAAATCTGCGAGCAGCTCCCACTCCTTTGTCTGCTTCCACAGCGTCGCCATCGCCTCATGAGCAGCTTCAAGGACCGGCATGTCGTTCTCTGGGTTGATGCTGTGTGGACTGGCCCCAGTCACGACCATCGAAGTGCCTGGAGCGATCTCCATAGTGATCGTGCTGCCTGTCTTCTCTTCTGTCTGTTGCTGTTGGTCACTTTCGCTGACATTGTCGTGGACGATCTCAATGCGAATTCCATCGGCAGCAGCGACTGGGCGGCAAATGGAGCGACGCGCTTCAAGCGCAGCAGCCAACAGACTGCTGAACGCGTCCAGAAAGTCGACTTGCAGTGTTTCCTTGGTCGACACAAGCGCCTCCACGACACCAACGGGACGCTTCTGTGAGTCTCGCAGCACGACGACGAGTAGCTGCGTGCCGCTTGACCCGAGCAGCTCTTTCTTCTTGATCGTGAGGTCGATCTCGGCGTGGAAACCAGCGTTCTGGTAGACACGACCCATTGACAGTAGCAGTACGAGATGATCGTTTGTACTGGGCATCACGCAGTCGGCGTGGAGGTCCAGCCACAAGTGCGTCGACGCCTCCACCGTAGACGACGAAGCCGACGATGACACGCTGCTCTCCAACTCTTCGTTCTCTTCATTGTCTTTCTCCTCTTCTATTGGCATTGCAGCCGCTGCAGTCCGCTGGAGCTTCTTCCACTGGGACTCCGTCATTTGACTCGCAGCCATCACCGCATGGCCTGCGATGCCCATGGCGTCCGCTGTCTTCGCCGCTACTTCCACCACGCGGCCGTCCGCCAGCACCAGCGAGAGCCCCGTATCCCCACGTTCAGACTCGTCACGACCATGGGCTTCGACCTGCAGCAGCTTGGCGTTGCTGGCCGGCAGATACTGCGAGAGCAGCGCCTTCACCGCCGTGTAGAAGCGTCCGCGTGAACTCACGTACCGCCACAGCGTGATGCTGGCCGTGCACATGCTCTGCACGAAGGCCTCTCGCGCCGCCAGCTCCTCCTTGTGGATCTCTTGGGCGTAGAGCTGCTGTAGCTGTTCCATGTGGAGCTGCAGGTGCTTCAGTCGATCGGCTCCTGGAGGAGCGACGCCTGCAACTGCCGCGGCTTCGGCGATGGGAGGAGGTTGCACGGCGGACGCAGACGGAGGACGACGAGCGGAGGACAGTGGACACACGCGCGTGGATGGCGTTGGCGATAGAGGAGCGTAGTGGACGCTGCGGGCGGACGGAGTCAGCAGAGGAGGAGGAGGAGGAGGAGGAGTGGGCAGCGTCAGTCGACGGCCGACGATGGCCTGCGCCGCCGCCGTGTGGACGGAGGAGGTCCTCCGCCGGTGCGGCGACGGCGCGACGTCCTCCGAGAGGACGCTGCCATCGTGGCTGGATAGGTCGCTGGCTGCGTCGTAGCTGGCGGAGCTGCTCATGGCCGTCGGATCATGGCGTCTGCATGCGCTTTCTCTTTCCGAATGTGGCTCTTCGACATGGAGGGTACGAGGTTACCCTAGACAGTGGTTACATGTACTTTAGTGTGAGGAGAGTACTACGTTATTGACGAGTGGTTATTACTAATAACCACTCGTCTACTGTACGTAGTTACTCCTTCTAAAAACGGTGATCTTCGTCCCTTCACTTCCTAACATCAAACCATTGTGGCCAATGCGGCCCGTCGACTGGCAGCCAGACTTCTTCTCGTTCACCACCCACGAAGCCACAGACGCCACGGAATCTTGACTGACCCAGCTCGTGACAGGCTCAGCAAAACACCACACAATGAGAACTATGCTCGCCAACCACTCACGGGCGCCAGTCTGATACGACAGTGTGTACAGTACTGCGCAATGCTTTCCTTGTGGCAGTGGTGACTTCGGTGGCTCTGGAATCGACCTCGAGAGTCAGAATCGATTGGGTTCAAGTGACCTTTGTAAAAATATCCACAACTTGCATGTGCGTTGGAAGAGAGACGGCATCGATCAAACAGAAACCTTCACAGAGTACGATAGAAAACAAGAATCATCATTCGGAAAAAAACCACACGTTCAAATGCCATGTTCGCTTGCCATCACCGCCGTGGATGCAGCAAACTCATACGTAATAGCTGTGCTTTCTCGCGCGCTGGCGTCGTCTTCTGCTGCAGTCGTCATCCACGTCGCTCATGGTCTCGGTCTTTTCTGATGCCATCCACGTCGTCCACGACGCCACGGAATCACGCACGACACGGCCAATCCAACCCGACAGCGGCTCTAAACACCACACACAAGTCAATGCCATCAAGATCAACAACACGACAGCCCGCTATGATACCACGGAGTCTGTACTCTACCTGGTTGTGGTGGCGGCGGTTCCAAGATTATCAGCGTCTCGGACGTTTCCTCGGCCTTGCCGGTGTTATCGCAACCAAATATCGTTCTGAAGCGGTCCAATTCCGCTTCGGTCGGCATCAGCACGAGCACGTGGATCGCCTGCGAGTGCTCGTCGGGCTGCTCCGGGAAGTAGTCATTGACTCTGGAGCACGCGCGCATCTTCCTGTGCGTGCTCGTGTACATGGCGACGGTTTGCGCGTCGCCTCTGGCGATCGCCTCGTAATCTTCGTGGGTCGTGTGGAGCCATCCACAGTGCGGATCGTCACTACGCTTCGCCAGGTACAACACAAACATCATCGGATGAACCCCGAGTGGCCGCTTGGCCAAGGTCGCGTCCTTGAGCCGAAGATGCTGCAGTCGATGGTGATCGCCCTCGACTCGTCACTGAACGCGACGGAAGAAAGTGAGCCGTCTACCGTTCGATCATCCACGAGCGCGCTCCTGCATGCGTTCGGCTAACGCAGCTTCGTGTCCGATTACACAGGCAATACCCCCATCAGGCGTAGCGTGGGCTCCTTTCCTCGTTGCTGTCATCGTGTTCGTGATCTTTTTCGGGACCGTCACACGAATTTACGTCCTTGTACCGGAAGACAGGTGAGTCGTCTCAGCTTCGCGTCCCTAACATGGGTCGACTATAACCTAATGCACTTGCTGACATTCACAGGGATGTTGGACGCCGTGCGCTGGAGTCTCCTCGTTCAGTCCGCGCCGTGGTTCGTGGTCGGCGTGGGTTTTTCCCAGGATCTCACCAAATGGTCGAGTGATCGCATCATGGGTCGCCCAGGTGAGTGCCATTCAGTTGCGGATATTCTTAGATATGGAGCTGAGCGTTACGTCATGAACAGGGTGGAAGGTCAACTCCCAGTCTTCGACGATGGCAATGTGCGCAATGTGCACCTTTGTGTTGGTCGCAGCGTCCGGCGTGCTGTTCCACGAACTCTTCAGCGCCACTCCCATCCAGGACACTCACGCACTCCACTCGTTTATGGGCGGTTTGACCGCGCTAATCGTCGCCAGCACCCACCTCCGCAAAGCCTTCAAGTAGGCGCGTCCGTTCTTCAGTGTGGAGAGCCATTTGAGCAGCTTCCTTTTTTGTTTGTTCCTCGTTTCTTCAGCGAGTTAGAGTCCCAACATGCGTCATCGTGAGATGGAATCGTCCTAGAGATCAATACCACATCATCAATGCCGCGTTCTGGTACGCTCGGCCGCCTGATGAACCTTCACGGCATCGTTTGATTGCGTTGACCATGTCGCCCCGCAATCCTAACAAATGAATGAGTGGAAAGAACGAGTCTGGGGCAAGAGCTTCGTTGCCAGCGATACCCGCAGAATGGTTATATTGAAGCCAATGGGCGACGCCGTGTCGTACGCTAAGCGTGGACTGAGCCACTCGTGATGGCGATGTTGCTAAAGTCGAAACACTGATGCCATTGCCGCTCACTTCTTGGCACCGACGACTGGCTTCACGTTGTTCAGGCTACAAACAACCACACACAGTTAATTAGGGCCACTGTACTAGCAGACCATTCACACACAGCAGATCCAACGTACTTGATCGTGATACGCAGGTTCGTGCCCTTCGGCAGGTCGAACTTGGTCGGGTGCGAGCGGAAATGGCGCTCAATGTTGGACACGTCCAGCCCTCCGCTCTTCTTCTTCGGCTGCTGCTGCTGCTGCGACTGACGCGCCGTCTTCTTCGCGTTACCCTTGATCTTCTGCGCCGCCAGCAGCGCCGACGTTTGCCGTCTACGCAGATGCACGTTGACCGTCGGCGCCGTCTTCTTGGTCGGCGGCGGCACCACGAGCCCCGCGCGGCGCTTGTTCACAACGGCCAGGCGCTTGGCAGACGACGCCTGCTGCGTCGCCTTGGCTCGCTACACACAGCAAACGCATCAATCAGTCTACAGTCCCCAGTAAAGCAACAGAGCTCCTCAGTCGTCAAGCTCACCTCCTTCTTGGAAACGGGCACAGACACGGTCTTCTTCACGTTCTGCTTTCTCCGTCTCGTGTCCACGGCGGGCGTGCCGGCCGTGCCTTTCTTCACCTTGGTCTTGGTCTTCTTGCCTGCATTCGCATTCGCTGGCTTCTTGTTGGTCTTGGCGGCCGCCGCCTTCTTTTCCTTTTTGGCTTCCTGGATCAACGCGTCTGTTGTGCAGCACCACGGTCCCACTCAGCAACTTCAGAGACATCGCAGGATAGCTGGAGAATAGCGCTTCGTACCGAGCGGCATCGCAAGCTTCTGCTCCGACGAGATGGCCAGGGAAAACGCCGTCACGGGCGCCGTCGTCGTGGTTTCCGCCATGATGAGATGGTATTCCCTTGCTTTTTGATGGAATGTGTGGGAGTCGGCAGGAAATGTGAGGGGCTATTAATCGGAGCAAGGTTTAGCACCTCATGACAGGAGGTTTATTGAATGTGAGGTTCAGTGGGTACACTCACTCGCTACACTAAATCAGTACGCGAGTGCCTTGCGGAAGACAGGAGCAGCATTACGATCCCAGTTCTCCGGCCAGTGCTACGCAACAAGAGTCCACTGTGAGCTTCCCACGACTTGGAGATACAGTAGTATCACAAGGCAAGACAGTCGTACCTCAACGTGCTCAAGCGTGGCTCGCATCTTGGTCAACAGCGGCGTGGCTCGAGGGTAACCGTGGAGTAACCCACGGAGCTGGTCGGCCAACTGACTTGACGAGTCGAAGACCTGGCCGTTCCTGGACACACACACAAAGATCTCACTGTCAACTCAAGAGCCTTCAGCAGCCAGACACTGATAGATAGACGTACCGGCCGTGGTGCACGAGCTCGCTCAGGCACTTGAAACCCACGGCACACACCGGGACCCCACACCCGAACATGTCCAGCACCTTCATGGGCAGATCCAGGCCTGACGACGACGTGTGGAGACACACTCCAAGATCTGCACTGCCCAGCACTAGAGGGTAGTCGCTGGCCTCGAGCCACATGGTCGCGATGCGGATCCGCTTGAGAGCGAGCTTCTGGATCCGCTGCAAGTACATCTCCTTCTGAGGTCCCTTGCCCGTCACGATCACCAGTAGATTCGGGAACTCGTCAACCGACAGCTCACTGGTGCGGTCGTTAAGGTCCACGAGTGCGTTGAGTAGAATGCCGAAGTCTTCGTCAGCCGTCCAGCTAGTGGAGCTGATGATGATGGCTGGACGGTCCGGTCGTGGCTCGGCCTTGCGGGTCTTGGGATCCAGTCGCGTGAGCAGGGTCTCTTCCTGTTTACCACTCCACTCGACAAGCTATCATACAAAGACACATAATACGTGTTAGGATCTGACTGGTAGCCTCTTGATTTATGAGAGCACGTACATCGTTGCAGTGGCTGAGCTGGTCGCCGACGCGCTGGAACAGTTCGTGCTGGACATCGATGGACGTTGGCTTGAAGAACATGGGCGGCTTATCGTGGACGACCGTGGCCTTGATCTGCCACGTGTCCATCAGCCAATCCTTCATCACCTTGGTCACGCACAGGTTGTAGTCGGCCTTGCGACCGAACACGCGCTCGATCCACGCCGCCAGCTACAGCATCACGTCGTGTTAGTGAACAACACGAGCAGTACAGATTACTCGGTACACTAGCGTACCTTCACAAGCGGATGCTTGTCGCCTAACGACATGGCGAGGATTGAGTAGCCGAGGTTGTGCCAGTCGATGACGAACTTGGCTCCCTTGAGCCGGCAGCAGATCCACACGACCACGAAAGTCGGAATGCTACATACAGTACACACAGTCGCGTCAGCATTGATGCTACAAACACAACATCAATCAGAGAAGTGATCTCACGTCGGTGGGTTCTGCAGCAGCACGAGATCGATGCTGCCGGCCGTGAACAGCAAGATCCAGAACAACTGCAGCAGCTGCACGAGCACTTTGATCGGCGCCAGCAGCACGAAGAGCTTGCGCGGCAGACGCTGCATACGCGGCTGGAAGGTGAGGAAGTCGATGTTGGGTGTCTCGTAGATGTCGGGCACGCAGCGCTCGCCTTCGTAGCCCAGCAGACTCACGCGCAGCGTCGGGTCCATCAGCGCGAGGGAAAGCGCGTGGTACTGCATGCGCGGACTGCGGCCCACGTCGCCCAGCACCATCACGACGGCATGGCGCTGACGCGCAGGAGCAGAAGAAGAAGACGCTGAAGCAGTGTTAGAGGACGCAGAGGCGTTGGTACGCGCTTGCGCCTGTGCGCGGCGCCGCAGCGAGGAGCTCTTCGCCATTTGCCCGCACGTTTCCGATTGACATGTTGTTGCCACGTCGATTACCAAAGTGGACCACATCACTTGTAACTTTCTGTTAATTCAGTTGATTATTGTGTTGACTTCTGCTAAATTACTAAAATTATGAGCTATGTACTTACATAGAACATTTCGCGGTCTCTCTTTAAACTTGGGCACATCGTGGGCGCTCGTGAATCTTGTCCTCGCTCGACCTCGACTCCACGCGCTCCACGGACACTGGCACGCTCACATCCACACTCACACGAGTAGCTGGGCTTGCTCGATCTCTTACGCAGATGTAGTTCCTCGATACAGCAGCCGATTCACGGACGGCAGCGAGTCCGGGTCGTTGGACGACCCTGGCTGCGTCAGCTCGGCTGGGGGTCCTCCCATGTCCACTGGCGGTGCCCCAGGCCACTGACGGCTCGCCACATCGTTCCACTCGCCTCCACTGACGCCCGAGTAGCTCACTTGGTCTCTGTACGAGTCTGGATGCGGATAGCTCATCATCCCGGGCGTGTGGTCTCCGTACGGCGTCACTGGCTGCTCGCTGGCCATGTTGCCGTACTCGCCGCTGCTCAGCCGGTGCTTGCGGATGCCTGCGAGCTCAGGCGGCGTCATGTCGAGTCGTGGCTTGTACATCTCAAAGGCCGGGGACTGCTCTGGGCCCAAGTACGGAGACGACGTGGACGCCATTGGAGGACGGAGGGCGTGCGAGTGGTCGTCGTAGCTGCCAGTGGAGATACGCGGCCCTGGGTACTCGCGCTTCCGTGGAGGAGACAGCGTGTTGAAGGTGAAGCTGTGGGCAGTCGTGGAGGTCGGCGTGACGCTCGAGTGGGCCGAGATCACGGCGCCTTGCGAGAGCAGTCGAGCTCGCTCTTTCTGGATCTGGCTTTCAAAGTGCGGCATCATCTGGTTAGACCGCGCGAGCTTCGTGAAGAACTTCTGCGCGTGGGTCCGTACTTGCGTGGACGTGCGCGTGCCGATCATGCGCGCGATCTCGCCCCACGCGGGGCCTTGGTACATCTCCAGTCCCTTGAGAAAGACGCGGTGTTCATCGGACGTCCAGCGGCCGATCGAGATCTCCTTGTGGTTCTTCTTCCGTGGGGGCGTGCCATAGCCGCCCATGCTCGGGTAGCGGCTCGCGACCGTCGACATGCCCATCATGGCGTGCATGCCCTGGGCGGCCTGGTGGACGCGGTAGTTGTCGTCGTAGGACCCGGGCATGGGCATGCCCCGCAGGTGGTCGAGTCCTGTCGTGTGGATGGAGGGCGGCGCCATGGGACGCGCGTCTTGCCAGCCGAATCCCCCTGGGGGACCACTCATCTCCTGCACGGGCGTGTGGTAGCCGCCTTGGCTGTACATGGTCGAGTAGCCGCCTGTCTCGACGGGAGGGCGGTGGTGGTGTTGGTGTCCACCTTGGTGCGGATGTCCCGGCTGACGGGCGTCCACATGAAGGTACGGGGACGCGTCAGCCGCTGACCACTGCTGCTGAGGCTGGTGCTGAAGATGCTGCTGAAGAGGCTGTCGGGAGGCTGGCGGTGGCAGCATCGAGTCGGAGTACATGTCGTGGCTTCGGCTCATGGACGGATCGGCTTGCGTCGCGTCTTGTAGGGGAAACCAACCGGACTGGACAGGCGGACGAGCACTGGACGATGAGGGCGTGTACTGCGGCTGCTGCTGCGGTTGCTGGCTAGGATGCGGATGCGGATGTGGGTTCTGGAATTCAGCGGCGTGGTGCGGAGGCGGCGGCAGCGCTGTCAGCGCAGGCGAGTGCCAGGAAGGCGAGCGCTCGATGTCGCTGAACATGCCAATATTCGGTTCTCTCAAACCCAGATTTCGGTTCTCTTGGAGGATTTGACCCAGATATCGGTTCTCTCGCAGAACTGTTCTCGCGTCGCTTGCTTTTGGACTTGGTTCTGTCCGGCGGAGTCGAACTGGAGCAAATCCTGGAACCACTGCACGCTACTCACGTCTACGTAAATGGGCGAGGGAGGAGACCTGGCGTTGGGATTTATCGAACCTGCGACTCGTTGGGTTTCTTCGCGCGGGGCAGTTTTCTTTTTTTTCGCTTTTTTGGTTTTCTTGTTCTCTTTCTCAGTGCAGCAGCACACACACCTTGCAGATGGAAACCACGATGGCTGCCCTTGGGATTTGCTCACCAAGGATGAAGAGTGACTCGTGTACTGTACGGTAGGCTGGATGATGTGGCGCCACGGATCCAATCTGTGAAAGGTGTGTTTGCATGCACCCGAACCAAACCGAGCCAAACCTCCAACCCTGGACGGATTGTGATCGCAGCCTGTGCTCACCCACAAAATCCCCCCAAACGATTAGTGATCGCGCTTGCTCTCTGCTTTCTGCACAGCCACACGAGCCAGCCAGGATCAGATCGCCCCTCCCTTTCGACGCTCCTCTCGCATCAACCTCTTGGGTTTTCTCTCGTGATTTTCGTGCCTCCCCAAACCAAAGAATCCCAAGAGTTGTTTGCCTAATGGACGGACTCTAGCACGCAGAGGCTGAGGAAGAAGAGGCACTGCCCTGTTTATGCGATGTTGGCTGGTTACTTAGCATCCCACTGTCTGAGAGCACAGGATTCCACTGGCAGGTGAAACGACACCCATCTGTTTGGCCAATCAGAGGTGGATTTGTTCTCATTGTCAAACGCTGATTGGTCCAGTTTGTTCCAAGTTTTGTGATGGAGCAAACTGGCAAACCGGCAGCAAACGAAGCAAATTCAGTCGCGACATCAGTCCAGAGCGGAAATCTGGAACACGATCATCTGAGAAAGGGAAGAACGTCTTCTTGACTTGGATCTTTGTGCCGAAGAGATGGCGATGGGAGATGTGGGTTCCACATCCATCGACATCCGTTCCACAGTCTCGCCTACGATCTCCAGTCTCTGCGCCATCGACTCAGACTCGTGGCGCTGATCGCCAAAGCCCAGTTCGCACTCCACTTCGTTCTCCATTGGATGTTCGTTTCTTCGTCCGTAGTCAGCCAGCGTCAGTCAGCACCAGCGCATTCCCTAATCCACTTGCTCTCTCTCTCATTCAGCTACGTCTTGCACTGCAAAAACGACCGGATCACCCACGAGGAGTTTTCATGGACGAGTTTTCATGGGTGAGGCACTTCAACATGGAGATCCGGTTTCACTCGGCGGCTCAGCATGCAGTCTAAAGTCTAAAGTGGCCTATCTGTTCAGAGGCTGCTGAAATTCGGCTGACAGAAAGGTATCCCGTGATCGTTTCACATGTACTACAAGATGTTGATGCTGATCATCCTCCCTCCTCTCGGTTCAATTCTCTCGGAGGAGTTCTCGTCTGTGCCGACCTTTGGGACAAAAGATTCTGCGGTCGTCGCGTGACTGCGGGGCGAACGGTCTCTTTCGGCCTAAAGATACGGGCGGTGCATGATTGGAACAAAAAGATCGCGTCTGGTACGATCTTTGGCCACCACCAACCAAACGTAACCAGTCCAGTCCGGGGATCGTACAGTCCGCTTCACTTCATGCGAAAAGAGTCCACATGAGCGATGCCGAGGACACTCCACTGAAAAGCGGCTAACTTTAGACCACTCACTAATCGCAGACAGCAAGCAGTCCACATGGGAAAACTAGCTGTTGTTGACACCCCGTGTTGGTGTGGATTTCTCAGCACCAAGTGAATGCGCAGCTCACTAAATCAAGCACACTGGCCACGGAGAGACCCCTCCGACCTGATAATGCATTAGACTCTCTTCAACAATTGACACGGAGCCTTTTTAGGGGGTCGGCTTGTTGATAAAGGCCGCACAAGAGATCACTCACGCGCTCCGGCTCTGCCACACCCACGAATCTGACTCGCGCCAGATGGGGAGGGGAGTGTGAAGATGGGAGCTGCAGTGCCAGCGGCCATGAAGTTGAATTGTCGTCTGTGACGATCCGCTGACTACAGTTCATACGCGACTCCATGCATGAAAGAAGGAGTCTAACGAGGTGGGTTACATGGGGGTTAGACCACTGCATCTGCACGCGCTGACTTGGCGGCTTCAGCGGGAAATGAAGAAGAGAGTCTATTAACTAAAGTGTGCAATCCGCGGTGGGTTATCCACGTCCACACGTCGGAACAAAAGAAATCCAACATGAATTTGAGATCCAGGTGTTTTTGTTCAGCAGGTCGAAGAACAGAAAGTTTTGGCTTGCGACTCAGATTCAGATCCAAAAATGGACTCAGACGCTACGCCGCATTTTGGACCAATGAGAAGCACTTTTAAAGGTCCCTCGTGGAAGTCCCCAACGTCCCTTGTTTTAATTTTACAACCGTGCCCATCCTGATGATGTGGCCGACAACACAAGGAATCGAGAAGATCACATCGACAGCAGGGCGACGTCCACGTTGAAGCACCAGCTTCACTGCGTGTGACGACCATGGCCGAGTTCTCCACTGTGACGCGGTTCCTGGCGGCTATTGTGCTTCTCATTTGCTCTGCCATTGCGTGGCGCTGGCTGCAGGCGCCAGCGAGCGCGAAACTCGCAACAACCACAGCCGCGACCGACAAAAAGAGATCGAAAAACAAGAAAACCAAGAAGAAAAAGACAGAGTCGGAACCTCAGGAAGAAGAGAAGCAGCCTCTTAAGCCAACTGCAGTGGAGTCTGCGGCGTCTAGCGCCCCTGCGAGTGACAGCGACGAAGACAGCGACGACGAGGACGCCGGACTAACCGCCAAGCAGATTTTAGCCAAGCGCCGCTTTAAGCCTAGAGCACTCGGTGGCGTTTCTGTTCCGACGCCTTTGCCTGGGTTAGTCCGGTTCCAAGCGGACCAACGTGTGGTGGCGCGGTTCGAGGACGGTCGCGATTGGTTCCCGGGGACTATCATGGAGGTGCGTTTAGACCTTGTGAGCGGTTTAGACGCTCCAAAGTCTAACACGGGGTTTGTTGTTGGCTAGGTCCGTCGAGGCAACGAATACCACATCAAGTACGACGACGGCGCTGTGGAGTACCACGTGCCCCACGCTCGCATCAAGGACGCTGCTGCAGCGGCGAGTGAAGCTGAGAAACGCCCGCAGCGCGCCACTAAACGCTCACCAACAGGGGCCGAGTCGGGGTTAGACCCGCGTCTAACCGTGGACTCGGGTCGGAGTGAAGCCGATGACGAAGCTGAAGCCGCTGGAAACGATGCAGACTCCAGCTCTGAGGACGACGACGGACAGGAGAGTGAGGACGGATGGCAGGTGGTGGGTGCCGCGGAGCTGGCGGCCAAGAAGCGCCGAGCCGCGGCGGCTGCGGCGGCCGGTGGGGACGACGGAGAGAAAGTGGACGCCGACGGTCTAACCAAGCGCCAGCGTGAGAGCCGCCGTAAGAAAGAGCGCAAGAAGGAGCTGAAGGAAATGGTGCGCGCCCAGAACCAAGAGCAAGGACTCCACGCGCGCTGGGGAGGCACCATGACACGGTTAAAGTACGTGCCGCCACCGACGGCGCCATGAACAGACCAGACTCCACGCGTCTAAAACCAGACTAACCTCCGTTGTCGGATTGCACATAAAAAGGGAACCCAATTTCATGTCGGTTTGGCTTCTGTGTGGATCTCCTACAGAATGAAGACTTGCGGAATCGCTGCTGGTCCCAGGCGTTTGCCCGTCTTCGTGTGATCTGCTGTCGTGTGCGGCTCCTGCGTCGTCTCAGTCAGTTTGCTCCTAGGAATCACGCTGATCTCACGCGGCCTCGTGACGTATTCGTCCTGTAGCATCGTCTTCGCGCCTGCTGTGATGCCTTTCGGAGCCGGACGCATCCGCATCGAGTCGTATGAGCCTTCCATGAACTTCTTCTCGTACTCGATGGTTGCCTGCGGCTTGATACTCGGTCGGAAGTTGTTTTTCTGGTGGTGACTCGCGGCTTCCGGCTCGAGTTTGCGATACACTCGCGTCATGGGCTTGGACGTCGGCTTGGCGTGGCGTTCTGCGAGCTTTGTCTCTGGGACGTGGTCGTACGCCACCGCCTGAGCGAGCTACAATCATCAACCCACTCTTCATCAGGTCTTAAGCAAGATACAGCTAGTGCGAGGCTCCTAGCGTACCTTTTGCTTGAGTTGTTCCATCTCTTGGTTACTCAGCCGGCCCTTGACGCCGAGCTTGAGCGTGTCGCTGCCATCGCCTTTGGAAGATGCTCGTGCGCTGGCACTTGACGAAGACGAGGACCAAGTGCTCATTCTTAAGTCACTGCTGCACCTCGTCAGGTGTGACTGGTTAGAGTACGAGTCAGTCTCAGCCGTGGCCTCAACAGAGGCTGAGTGGGCTATAAATGAAAAATGGCGTCGGCTAAAAACACGACTCGCTATCCAACCGCCAACTTCTTCAACGCAAGAGCGAGGCTTCAGTCGACGCCACCACCATGGCGAATCGCATGATCTATGACGGCTCGCGTGGCTCCACGAAGGCGCCTGTGCTGCTGCTCATGGACAGCCCTCGCAAGGAAGACGGACAGCGTGCGGCGTGGCCAACCAAACACAGCAGCAACGATGATGAGCTGCGTGATAGTGATACCAAGTCAAGTACCAGCCAGGTGCGTCGGCCGTCGCTCACAGCGGACGCGCAGGCCATGATGCGGTCGGCGTCGACGACTGCGGCGCTGGCGTCGTCGTCTGACTCGCTGGGGCGCCTGCTCGTGGAGATGACGGCGCAGGTTCAGGACGAACGATCCAAGCGCAGCGACGTCGAGAAGAAGAACCAGTCGCTGATGCTGGAGATCGAGCAGCTCCAACGCGAAGTGCTGGATCTGAAGACGTCCAAGGAGCAGCAGACGCGTCGTCGTGCGTCTGGAGATTGGGACGCCGCTACAAGGCCAGACCATTTCCTTGAAGAGGAGGATGGAGGAGCGGCCAGTCCTCGCGACGGTAATGCTGAGTTCTGGTGGCGTGAGCTGCAGGAAGCCAAGAAGGCGAAGGACAAAGCCCAGGCCGAGTCCCACCACCGCGCAATGGAAGTCATGGAGCTTAACGCGTGTATCTCTATGCAGCACGACGAACTCAAGGCTCTACGAGCCAGTGAGGCTGACGTCCGCTTCGCGTTGGGCCGCTCGGAGGAACGATGCAAGGATATGCTACAGCAGCACACGGTGCTTGTGCAGGAATCGCAGCTTCTTCGGGACGAAGTTGCGCATCTCAACAATGAAATCGGCAAGCGTGGCTCTCATTTCAAGGCGCTGATGGACAAATGGAGCGAGGCTCAGGCCCAAACGGAGCACTGCGAAAGGGAGAACCGCGCGATGCTGGACAAGATGAAAGAGCTTCGTAACAAGCACGAGCATCTGCAGAAGGAACTCGAGACACTGCGTGACGAAAGGGATCTGCTGCAGCACCAAGTGAATCACTTGAAGGGAGCAGTCGCTGCGAAGGCCGCCGAGTCCAAGGCCTTCCAGGCGTACGGCACGAATGCGCGCGACCACCTGCAGGCGCAAAACGCGATGATCCAGCGCCACGCGATCTACAGACGCAAGGTCCACCACATCGCACGCGATTCAGTCGTGCTCATCAAGACCATCAAGTCCACGCTGGCCACGGTTCGGGCTCCACTGGTGACGATCCAAGCCGACTTCAAAACCTTCCTGAAGAACCTGCAGGCGCCTGTCTTGAGCCTAGTAGCCAGGTCGAGACGCTATGCTGAGACGGTTCACATTGAACACCAGCCTTTGAAAGTTGCGCTCGTGAACGCGGAGCTCACGAGACGCCATCTCCATGAGCAACTGTGGCGAGCACGACGTAATGCGCTGCTCGTTTGTCAGATCCGCAACGCGCCAGCGGCTACAGCCACAGCCACACCTAGTGTGTCCACGGCGGACTCGATCCTCGCAATGGCGGATCCTCTGTCGTCCACGGTCTCCGCTAATGAGAGCGCGGTCTCCGTTATCAAACAGCAGCGCACGCTAAGAGCCAACTACGGCACGGGCGAGCTCCTCCTCCGAGAGACGGACCGCGATACTTTGACGGTGAAATGCGACGCTGTGTTTTCGGACCGCGCGCGAGGCGCTGGCTGCTGGAACAACTACGAGAGCGTGATCCCCGTACTGCAGAGCGTGCTGGACGGCTTCAACGCCTGCGTCACGACCTTTGACGGCCTGCTGCCACTGAAAATTGACGGCTCTACTGCATCAGACACGATGGGCGTGCCGGAGCTCGTACTTACGCAGCTATTTGAGTTGCTCCACGCCAACGGCGCGCATTTCCACCGCGTCAAGCTCACGATCAGCTTCCTGGGCGTGTACAACGAAGCCATTTACGATCTGCTTGGCCTCGATCCGCACGGCGCCGCTGCGAATGCCACGCCTGCCACGGCCCAGTCCATGAGCACGATCGTGGTCCTGGAGGTGCAGAACGCAGAGGAGGCGCTGCTGGTGCTGCGAGGCGGCTGTGAGAACCTGGAGCTGGCTCACGAACTGGGGCTTCTGGACAAGTTCCTGACCCATAAGGTAGTCACTGTGTGTGTGGCCCACGAGAACTTGCTGCTCACGGGGTCCACAGCGACGAAATCGAAGCTCCAGGTCGTGGAGCTCGCGACGGGACCAGCGGAGACGGGGGAGGCGACGATAGCCGCTGACTGGGAGGACCGCAGCAAGGTCAAGGCCCACGTGGCGATGGAGAACGGCGTGCAGGCTTTGCTGACGACGCTGGCGGACGTACGAGTCGTAGCGGCTGACAGCGGAGGCTCATCGTCAGCGTCCGCGTCGTCCTCGTTCGTACGGTACCACAGCTCCAAGCTCACGGTGCTGCTGCAGGACACGATCAAAGCCAACGCCAAGTTCCTGGGTGTCGCGGCGTTGCCTGGTGCTGTCTCTTCAGCCTCTTCAGCGACGTCTTCAGCAACTCAGCAGCCGCAACTGGACAATCGCTGTGCCCAGGCCACGCGGTGGATGTTCCACCTTCGCAACGCCGTCGGGTCAACCGCTGGCTCTAGTACGGGGAGCCACGGCTCAACTGACCGGTCTGTCGAAGGGTTCATCAATCGATTCACACAGCAATCACAAGCTGACGCGAGCGGCGTCTCGGGGAAGAGCGGCGTGGGTCAGACACTGGCGTTTTCATCTTCTGAGCTGCTGGAGAAGCGAGCTCACAGAGACGAAACCCACCCGAAGCGGTGGGAAAAGGAGTACGAAGGCATGAAGCGCCGGTACGGAGACCTAGCCAAGTTCACGACGTCGTTCTACCAGCCCACGCCCGTCGCCACGGCGGTCTCACCACGCGCGTCGCTGTACAGCAGCAGCGACGGATACCCACAGGACGAGAGCCGAGCGAGTCGAGCTGCTAGCCCAAGACGTCCGACGACGAGTACAGTGGTGAACGCCGGCGAGCTCACGGACGTCGTGATCCGTCCGCATGAACTGGTGGCGGTGGAGACTGGAGCTACTGGCTCGCTGCCTCCGCCGGCGCCGTCGAAAGCCAAGCACAGCAAGTCGCGAGCCACGGTCAAGAGCCGCGTGCAGGGCCATCGCAACGGATCCAAGACGGCGACGCGACGAGCGACGACGGCGACGATGGTCGGAGCGTCGGACGCACCGGTGACGACGCTGGCGCCGCAGCAAGTGGCGACGACCAAGGCCACGCCCATGGTCAAGCTGCGCAGGGAGACGGCATCCAGCAATCTCAAGAAGGCCATGGCAGGCCACACGACGTCAGCGTCAGCAACAAAATCAACAGTCAGCGGAGGAAGAGGAGCCTCAGCCTCGTCAGCTCGTGCTGCGAGTGCTGCTAGTGGTCTTGCACATGCGGCTTCCACTGCGGCAGCAGCAGCGACGCTGGCACGACTGCAGAAGGGCAAGACGCCGTTCAAGTAGGTCGTAAGTGAGATCCTAGATATCAGATACCACACACAGTCAGCATCAATTGACCAGCATACCAGATCTGGAGAAATTTGTCCATTTTGCTTGCTAAACACACAAAAATATCAGCCCTTCAAACCAGCTCACATCCCACTGCTTTGACCTTCGCGTCGGTAGGAGCGTAGCCACTTCGATCGCAGCCTCGCGCCTCCGTCCGCCACGACTAGGCGAGCTTACAGTCGCAGCGAGTAGCCGCTCGTCGAGTGGTAGTAGCCGCTGCCGTCGTCCTTGTTGTTCTGGCTCGCACTCGGCTTGCCGTCGCCGATGATCATCGACAGCACGTCGCTCTTCTTCTCGTTCTCGGCACGCTTGCGCAGACGGCGGCGCTGGTTCTTGGTGAGCTTGGACTCGTCCACGATGCCCGAGCCTCCCACTGGAGCCCGTGGCATGAACGGCTTAGGTCCAGTCGCTCCGTCCTGGGACGCTGCGTCCTCGTCCTCTTCCTTCGGCTCCGCTGGCTTGCTGCCGTCCGCTGCTCCAGCAGTTCCAGGCGCAGCGCCACCAGCGCCACGACGCTGCTGACGACGCTCTTCGTCGTACTGGCGGTTGCGCTCCTCGTACGCCTCCTGCTGACGCAGCAGCTCGTTCACCTTGTCCTCCATCACGTTCTTGACCGACGCCACGGCGTCCTTAGGACCCTTGAGGCTGATCGAGTTATCCTCGCGCTTGATGTCAATCAACACCTCAGGGAACTCCTTCTGTAGTGCGCGAATGTTGGCGCCGCTCTTGCCGATCAGCGCGCCGACGATCGAGCCCGTGGCCTGTGGGGGCAGCGAGATGGTCTCCAGCACGTTTGTGGCCACGAGATGCTCCATCTTCTCGATCACGGCCTCGCGCGCCTCGTGCTCGCCACCGTAGAGCACGACCTGCACGATGCCTTCCTTGCCCGTCGTGTGGACGACGTGAAACTGCACGCCCGCGGGCGCCTCCTTCTTGGCCGTGAGCACGAGATCCAGCTTGGACTTCTGCACGTCAAGCGTCGACGTGCGGTTCTGATGCAGCTGCATGAACGCCTTGACGTTGGCGATGGCCAGCTTGACCGTCGCGTCGTCGCGTGCACTCACTGTGAGCACGCGGTCGTTCGGCTGACCCTTGGATGGGGCGCTCGCGCTTGGCGGACTGAGATCCAGCTTGGCGTTGTTGCTGTCAGCCGCCAGCTTCTTGATGTTCTCGCCGTTCTTGCCCACGAGCACCGGCACGACCCACGCTGGGATGGGCAGCTCAATGTGCTGCTTCTTCCACGCCTCGAGCTCCTTGCGCAGCAGCGCGACCACCTCCTTGGTCGCGTTCTTGCTGTCCGTGAAGACCTTGAGCGTCGTCTTGGTCGGCAACGAGAACACGACCTTGAACTTGGCCGACAGCGTCGGCAGCAGCTCGTACAGACGCGGCACAGCGCTCTGTGGAAGATTCTCGAGCGTCTGGATGTTGTCGCTGTGGTAGAACTGGATCACCTTCTGCACTTGGTCCTTGGCGTCGTACACCTTGGACGGGTTCGCACCTTCGATCACCACGATGCCGTGCTCCGAGCCAGCGCTTTGTTGCTTCTTCACGCGGATCTCGCAACCCGTCAGCTTGCAGATACGCAGCACGTTGTCGTTGAGCTTGGTCGTCTCGCTGGCACCGGCAGTCGGCTTCGCGAGCAGCACAGAGCCGAACGCAAACGTCGGCAGCTTGATGGTCTCCACAAAGTGCGCGTCGTCAGCCATGGCCACGAGCATCTCCAAGAAGCTCTTGAGAACACCGATGCCCATCGCCGGACCGCGGATCTTGGCGAGCTTGCCGTCTTCCTGGATCGTGACCTTGGTGTTTTCACCGCCCTCGGCCTCGAGCTCCTGCAGGCGCATGGCGATGGCGGGGTTCTTCTCCAAGATCGTGTTGAAGTTGGCGGAGCTCGCGCGAGCACCGGCCTCTGGCGACGCGACCTTGACGGATTCAACGACGAGCGTGTCACGGAGGACCTGTAGCACGTGGTCCATGCAGGCCTTGAGCGCCTCTGGGTTGTTGGCCTTGATACGGACCTGGCCACGGTTTGGGAACGCGTCGAGACTCGCCTCTGGGTGGGCCAGGCGCATCGTCTTGATGCGCTCGCCCTTCTTGCCGATCAGACAACCCGTCGCGAACGGATCCAGCTGCAGGATCTCACGGTTCTTGGTCTGCAGCAGTTCGTCGATCTCCTTCTGGACGATCGCGAGCTGCTCCTGCGTGCCCAGCATCTCGAGCTCCGCCGGCGCCGACGCAGCACCGGCAGTCGGCTTGTCGCCCGAGTTGTCCTCACGCAGCACGCGAAGCCGCACGCCGCTCTTCTTCTCCAGCAGCGAGATCGTCTCGCCCTTCTTTCCGATCACAGTGGGCACTTCGTCGTCGTCCAGCGGCAGATAGCGCACGTGGTGGCTCTCGTCGAGCGTCTCCAGCTGCTGCTTGGCCTCCGTGATGGCCTCGAGCGTACCCGTGAGCGTGATCTTGACCTTCTCGGTCGCCGAGGTCTTGACGCCGTTGCCTCCGCCCTGTGAGAAGCCCGACGCGCCAGTAGGCACGTTGAGCTTGCAACCGCTGGACTTTTCGATCTCGTTCAGCTTGGCGCGCTTGTTGTTGAACAGCACGCTGATCAAGTGCTGCGACGTCACGTACACCGAGCGGTTGTTCTGGTCCACGACCTCCATGATTTTGCTCTTGGCCTGTTCGATGCCCGCGGGCGACTCGCCCAGCACACACACGTGGTCTCCCTGGATCTCGATCTTGACCTTGCACTCCTCTTCGACCTGCTTGATCTTGGCGCCCTTCTTGCCGATGATCAGACTCAGCAGGTAGTTGTCCGGCACTTCAAACAGCCAGTGGTGGCTCTCGAACTCGCGCAGACGCTCACGCAGAGCCTCCTCCATGGCCTTGAGCTGGGTCTTGTTGCCGATCACGTGGATCTTCTGGTCTTCCTTGAACACCTTGATCTTGGCGTCCGACGCGTCCGTACGCAGCAGCTTAAGCTGCTGGCCCTTGTTGCCCATGAGAAACTCAGCGAAGAAGTGGAACTTGAACGTCCCGTAGTCCTCACTGCCGAAGTACTCGCGGTCGTGGGCCGAGAACTCGCGCTCGCGCTGCGACTGGTCCTCGATCAGCTCGTACACAAACTTCTTGGCCATACCGACGCTTTCCTTCGTGCCGATGAGCTTGACGGCGTTCGTGACCTTGTCGATATCCACGAGACAGCCCGTGTCCTCCATGAGCTGGTTGATCGTCTCGCCCTTCTTACCAATGAGCTTTGGCACGATCTCCGCGGGCAGTTGGATCTCCACCTTGCCTTCTTCCAGCTCCCTGATGGCCTTCTGCAGCTGCTTGGCCTTGGCGGGCGCCGCCTGCGTGGACAGCGTGCCGTCCGTCTTGTCGATGTCCAGCTTCAGGCCGAGCTTCTGCTCCAGCTCCTGCAGGTTCTTGGCCTTCTGGCTCATCAGCACCTTGATCGTATCCGGGTGTAACCCCATGGCAAAGGTCGTGGCCAGCGTGATGTTCTCGATGGCTTCCTTGGCCTTCTGGATATTGGCCGGAACACTCGTGATGCGGATCACGTTCGACTTGTTCTCGATATCCAGCAGCACGCCGCACTCGCTCTCCATCTTCCTCGCCATCGTGAACCCCTTGCCGACCACCGACCCGACCTTGTCCTCCTGGATCACCATCTCCAGCGTCGTCAAAAGCGTACCATTGGGTAACCCGAGCGTACCCACGAGTGCCGCCTTTCTCACACAGCTGTTCAATGCCTGCAGGATGGCTTCGTAGTGGCGGTTCTTACTGAACCGTTCATTGCGCTCGGTTTTCGTGGCGTCGACCCACTGCTGGAACGTGGTAAACTCGTCCACTTGCTTCTTCTTCTCGCTCAGCAGCTGCAGCTCGCGCAGAATGTACTTCTCGTCGTTCAGCGACATGCTCGTGGTGTTGCGGCGCAGCTCCAGCTTGTCCATCTCCGCATTAATCTGCTCGACGCTGATCTGCGGACGCTTGGGCGGCGCCTTGAACGCGCGCGTGAGTTTGTCGTCCAGCGCCTTTCCCTGCACGGCGTTCGCCTCTTTCAGCGCCGCTGTCTCTGCGATCTTCTGCTGAAGCTGCGGCAGCGTCAGCTCGTCAAACGACGGCACAGGAGGCGCCGCAGGAGCCGCCGGAGGAGCAGCTACAGCAGCGGCAGCGGCACGGGTTGTAGATGCATTCGCGGCGGGTTTGGACGCAGCGGGCTTGGTGGCGGCGGGCTTAGACGCGTTGGCAGCAGCGGGCTTAGAAGCGCCGGTGGCGGCGGCGGCCTTCTTCGGAGCCATGGCAGAACGCAGCAGACGAAGGATACGAGCGGAGCTCTTGGTACGTTCCACGCGGCCGGCGGATCTTTCGCGTTTCAACTTCAGCCACAAAAGACGCGGATAGCGGTATTTACGGTAAACTGGTTAAGGGGGAAATGGGGAGGGATAACGCCGAAAATTAGCGTATGATTCAAATATACGGTAACATGGTGTGTAACCGGTAGTGTAACCTCTCACCGAGAGACACGTGACTAAATGAGATACTGGTAAATCAGTACTCAGTACAGAGTCTTGGGAGGATCAGGTTTGTATCGAAAGCAAGATGTGATCATGCACGGTGTGTGTCTGTGTGTGGTTACGTGCACCCGAGCCACGCCTCGTGGACTGGGTCGCACGCGTCCCCTATCTTGAGCTTGATCTGCTGCTGGCGCATCTTGATGGCGAACGGACTCGGGTTACACGACACGGGCATCCACCGCGGGTTATAGCACATGCCCTGGCCGTACCCCGGCACGACGCACTCGCGGAACATCGTGCCGTTGCACTGGAGCATGGCGTCGCGAGTCGGTGGCATCTCCAGCTGGATAGGCAGCAGCACGCCGCCGCAGGTGGAGCCGTTGAACGTAGTAAACGTATCACGCGTGGCCTGGGACGCAGCTCTGCTGGCAGGCAGACACTGGGTTACGGCGGGTTTGTCCCACAGCAAGTTATACTGGCAGAGCGGACTCGTGAGGTTACAGTTACCCAGGAACCCATTGCAGCAGAATTGGCCACGCTCGACGACGATGAACATCTTGAGGTTGGCGAGGTTGTCAAGTTGCGGGAAGGTGACGAGGCTCGGCATGTTGCCGATCATGAGCCGCTCGACGTTGCGCAGTTTGTCGAAGTTTGGGAACTCCTCCATGTACAGCATGATGCCCAGTGAGATGGAGCGCACGTTCACGAGTCCGTCGAAGCGAGGCAGCTTGGTCATGCGGTGGAGCGCGATGTGGATCAGCAGTAACTTGTCCATGTTGTCGAACAAATTCTCAGGCAGACTGTGGAGCGACTCCTGAGACGTCGGACCCGAGTCTTTCCCTTCAATGTGCCTACAGTAGCAGCCAAGAAGTAATCAATGGGCTTCACACTGTGTGAATCACACACAAGCAGAGGCAATCTGTACTCACAGGAACTCGAGGGTGGTCAGCTCGCCGAACCAGTCGGGCAGCGTGCGTGTGTTGGTGTAGTAGAGCGACCTAAGCAACCACAGTATCATCGAGTGAGTCTCAACCAACGACTGAGTAACCATCTAGCAAGGTCTCACATGTGCTTGAGGTTCTTGCACCCGCGTAGCTCGTCGGGGATCGCCTCGAGTCCGCGATTCACCAACTGCAGTGTCTGCAGGAAGCCAGAATTCGCGAGTTGTCCAACCTTGGCCACGCGACTGGGTGGCGTGACCCAGTCTTCGTACGTTGCCACCTCCAAATCACGGTCGATGATCGAGATACACGGGCAGCGCGTGTTGTCGTTTTCTGCACGGTCGTAGACCCATCGGTGCGCGTACTGGGCACACTCCGGGTGCATCGCACACGCGTCCTTTGACGTGCGGAGACTCTCTTCCGTGCAGACGACGATGCCGACAAAGAGCAAAAAGTACGCCACCACGAAGACTCGGTTCTTGGTCGGATACACGTTCTTGTGGCGCTTCACGCCCTGTAGCTGCGCCTGCACGAGCTCTGCAAGTTCCATGAAGCGGTGGCATAGTGAAACACTCGTGCCAACGCGTGTGAAGACCTTCAGTGCTGAGTCAATACGCAACGAGTCAAGCACGTGGCGAATGAGCTCCTGGCGGGACGGGTCCGAGACGATGACGGCAAAGCGCTCGAAGAATCCGACCGGGAATATGGCCTGGTTCACGCCAAACAACGGCCGGTCAAAGTTGAAGTAGTACTTGGCGTACAGCACTTCGATGATGGGGAAGAGCACGGCCACGACCAAGTCAAAACCCGTATCCGAGAGCACGTGGATGCGACCCATGTCCTCATACGGAAGCATCGCAAACACGACGCTCGTGAGCGCGTTCAGTGCGACGATGAACGCGAAGAGCACGCACAGCGACTCGGGCATGCCGTCCTCCAGGAACTGCGCGAGCACGACGCACTGCACGAAGATCTCCGCAAACTTAACTGCCGACGCCTGTAACACAAAGCACTCTAGTCAGTTGGTAGGCCAGAGTCCCATTCAATACTACAATACGTACGATGCGCTGGCGAGTGACACTGCCGTCGTCCAGTAGTTCCATGACAACCGTGCTCGCAGCACGCTTGGCGGACTCGATGCGCGACTTGGATGCTACTGTCGAATCCGTGCGGGCAGTGATAGTCGAGTTGCTGTTGGCTACCTTGGCGCGGAGATTGTCGAGCACTTTGCTGGAGTTTCGACGACTGGGTTCTTGGGGACCGCGACGCAGCAAGCCGACAATCTTGACGATGGTACCCACGTATCCAACGGCGACGCAGGCCAAGCCACCTACGCCAAAACCAACGATCACCGAAGGAGGGTTGCTCATCAGCCAGAACGTTCCGTAGTCAAAGTGGCCCGTGTCCATGAGCGTATTGACCGTCATTGTCGGATTCGCCGTGAGCACGAGGATCCACAACAGCCACAAGAGACACAGCAGGATCAGCACGAGCAGCGCGGCGGCGGGCAAGCGGTCGGACATCCACTTCTTCGATAAAACCGCCGGTTTGTCAGCTTGTTTCTTGAACGGAGCCAGCGTTTCGGCAGCTCGGACGATTGCCGAGCCTCCTGTAAGGCTACCGATACGCGCCTTGATGGACTTGACGACGTCGTCCGTCATCGCTTCCACGATGTCAGCTTCAGGGAACTGGCTTGGACTACCAGTCATCTGAGTTCGCTGTCCGTCTTCAGGGGTTGCCGTCGACAACTCTGACGACATCGCCTCTACCATATCTTCGTGCTTGACGGCAGATTCAGACGTATGCGGCACTGATTGGCGTTGCTTGAGAGGTCGCGTGGTCGTTACTGTACTGGGAGTTGTCGAGTCTTGTGCTGTCTGTGGCTGATCGAACACTGAGCTTGAGAGGCGAGCTGGATTCCCTGTCCCAACGAGTCGGCGCATCCTCCGTGAGCGATGAAACACACAAAATCTGACTGCGTTTTAGCATCCACAAGCTCGAGTGCGACGCGGCTCGTAGTTTTTTCTTGTCGACTCGAGGCCACGTCGGTTGCAAACGAAATCTATTCCGAGCTCCAACGAACTCCACTTGTGCGTGCGAAATACCGGGAGGTCGTGAGTCCAACCAATCGGTCCCACGTACTCGAGAGAACAAGAATAGTATTTGGACCGGAGTCTCCGTAGCTTTTTGTCCGGTGGAACGCGATTCTGGTCTGGTCTGGCCGGTCAGATCAAAACGGTTGGATGGCCGTTCGAAAGGCCCGAAATCTCGGTCGCGCTGTGATCTCTGTTTCATCACCAACTAAGTGGTTGTGGTGGCCATTTGGTCGGACTCGTGTCGATCACACTCGACGCCGCGAAGCACTCGAGCTCGATATTCTTGGCAACTTTACTCGCCGTAGCGGTATCTCTGACTTCCTTTTTGGCTGCGGTTGGACATATTAATACATCGACGCGAGGTCTTGAACACCAGCACAGCCTCCGTCTCCGCGTTCTTCTCAGACCTCTCACCCGCGTCATGAACCTCGACTACCCAGCAGACACACCGCGACACCATGGACGGTCGGCGGCAGTGAGAGAGTCGCCGCCATGGCGTTCGTGAGTGGCTTGACAGTCACGTCGTCGGCAGCGTCCACGTCACTCGCATGGTCATGGTCTTGCTGTGGGAACTGCTGGGCCAGACGAGCATTCACACGCGATCCACGTGTAATGCGACGAGGACACTGGGACGCCCGAGAAGATCAAGGGGGGGGGGGGGG